>CAMRHE010000418.1:1372500-1594892 GCA_947044405.1 Leptodactylus fallax
TTATCCTATACTGATGCTGAGTTGCATCCTGTATT
The DNA here is from genome assembly GCA_947044405.1 of Leptodactylus fallax. Classification (NCBI taxonomy): domain Eukaryota; kingdom Metazoa; phylum Chordata; class Amphibia; order Anura; family Leptodactylidae; genus Leptodactylus; species Leptodactylus fallax. The sequence continues at coordinate 1,372,536 of CAMRHE010000418.1, forward strand.
ATACTCCAGAGCTGTGCTCACTATTCTGCTGGTACAGTCACTGTGTACATACATTACATTACTTATCCTGTACTGATCCTGAGTTATATCCTGTATTATACTCCAGAGCTGCGCTCACTATTCTGCTGGTATAGTCACTGTGTACATACATTACATTACTTATCCTGTACTGATCCTGAGTTACATCCTGTATTATACTCCAGAGCTGCACTCACTATTCTGCTGGTACAGTCACTGTGTACATACATTACATTACTTATCCTGTACTGATCCTGAGTTACAGCCTGTATTATACTCCAGAGCTGCACTCACTATTCTGCTGGTGCAGTCACTGTGTACATACATTACATTACTTATCCTGTACTGATCCTGAGTTACATCCTGTATTATACTCCAGAGCTGCACTCACTATTCTGCTGGTGCAGTCACTGTGTACATACATTACATTACTTATCCTGTACTGATCCTGAGTTATATCCTGTATTATACTCCAGAGCTGCACTCACTATTCTGCTGGTGCAGTCACGGTGTACATACATTACATTACTTTAAACCACAGGACAGGTCCACATACATACAGTTCTGCTTATTACATTACCGGTGAGCTCTGATTTCGGCAGCATCATTGGGGTTGTAATAGTTGCGTCCAATCTGCTTCATGTTCATGATCTTCAGAAGTCTGGAGGGTACAAGAGAAGGTGAACATAGCCCAGAAGGCTCAGCACATCAGAGGTAAGTATATGGCTATAAGGACCCAGTACATGTGACTGAAGAGGTCTAAGAAACAGAGGCAAGTGGTTTGTGTGATTTATACCTGGGATCCCAAGGGGGGATGGCTGGAAATCACCTAGTCTAGGATGAATGTGACATCACATGCCCTGTGAAGTGGAAGTGACACTCAGGGAGCACCTGATCTGCTGGAGTCCAGGGTATCAGACCCCCACTGATCTTCTATTGAGGACATATCCTAAGAATAGGTCATCAACTAAGTCGTCCCAAAAAACCCCTATATTATATACACTGCGTTTTTCCTTCCCAGACAGTGTGCACTGAGCCTTACTGCACCAGGTTACAGCCGGTGATCTTACGGGAGTGTTGGGGGGCTGGGGAAGGAAGAAATAGTGATCGTGTCACCATTAAGAGGAGCCCTCAACGTGAACAGGATACAACATGGCCCTCCAAGGAAACAAACAACAGCCGCTACGTATATTAAAGCTGTAAAGAACCGCCGTCCGACCTCCTGAAGATGATGTTGTAGAACTGGAAGCACGTCGGTGACGTCGGTGGAAGCTCATTGGTCAGAGTGATGGTCACCTTCACATTCTCGCCGTTTCGGGTTTGGCTGAACACTTCGGTAATCTTTAAGAAGAAGCACAAAGATGTTACATGAAGCCTCAACATCCTAAACCACTAGAGATGAGCAAATGACCTGCCAAATATGGACAAACCCCAATGGGCTACATTCACTTCCTCAAAATGGGAACCAATCGGAGTATGATACGACTGTGTGAGGTCACATAACCATATGATAGGGAAATCACACAAACAGGAAGGCACTACACATGCAGCGAATGCAGGGAGGACATGTATATAGGTCAGAGGTGGGGTACGGTCTCCTTTGGGAAACGCCACTGAGAAGGGGCACAGGGACTTATTAGACCATGCACACCCTGCTAAGAATTCTGGGTAGGGATAGGCAAATAGGACGACCTTTGTGGAAAAGAGGAACTTTCTCTAGTGCCAAATTTTGGAAGGTAGCTCCCTGCTGAGACTAATCCACAGACAGCAGTTTTGGGGTTATTGCCTCCCCTCAGTGTAGAGCTGGCTGGTCATAGACCTCTCACCCTACTCTACAAAACAGCTGTGGATGGGACCCTCTTCCTTTTGGAGGGTTATTCTGGCTCAGCTATTAAGTTATGCTACTCCAAAAGGTGGCGCTAGAGCAAGTTCCTCTTTTCCGCCAATCAGACCATAATTTTTGACAAGTATATATATAAAATGCAGATGTTTTTTCTTACAATGCGGCTCTGGGTGACAAATCCCACTATATGGCATCCATTAGACATCCCCAGCAATGGTCCATATGTGGACAGCTAGGTGGCGCTACAGAGTGGACAGAAGCCTTGCAGCAGCCTCTGCCACCTCACACCACTAGCCACCCTGGTGACCCTGCTGAGGGCATTGGGTGAATGGGGGTTACAAGTTTCACCTTATCCAGTCTTTTGGGTAAGAACAATACTGCTCCATCGAAGGCATGCGCTTTCCCGATGGTTTCTTCGTGCTGGTACAGAAGGGCAGTCCTCAAACGCCTGGACTCCATTGGAGGGTTGAAGTCAATGTGATACTGGTACAAGGCCCACTGGGGTCGGGAGACCAATCTAATGTGGTTGGTCACAAGCTGAATTTTGCTACCAGAAGCCCCTGCAAATATAAAAATTAGTCATATATAGAATTTCTCCACAAAATTAGTCTCCCTCTCCTATCAACCCAGGACTCAAACAGCTAAAATGGCACCTCCAATGGGAGAAGTCTTGGGGCTTTCCTAGGATGCTACATGTGACTATTTAGGCAGGGGTATAGCAGAAGGAGTCTGGGATGGCCACGCTAGGAGCTGCACCGGCGGTCACATTTTCGTCATCCAGCTTTCCCAATAACAGATGATAACCAAGAAAAAGATTCACAGATGTACTAACCACACTTCGACGCTTGGACGTGTTCAATACTTTGCCGGGTGTTCACCCCAAGGTCATGGATGTCACGTCTACGGCCACCTCGTTCCCCGAGTGAAACGTCCTGAAATCCTGCTGAAAGCTGAAGAACTGAAACAAGATAAATATACGTTAAAGGAGGAATCTAACATAGAAAAACTATGTGCAAAATCTGCCAGGATCTGCTGCTGATTTTGAGGTGGATTATGCCCCTAAATCAGCGGCAGAATCTGCAACGTTTTTGTTTTCATTGGGAGGCAAAGGTCCGAGCAGGAAGAGGAAAAAATAAGCTTCCTGCTCCATCTTGCTGCGGATTTGGCAGCTGATTTAGGTCATCACTATGCAAGTCCAGGAAACCCCTGGCCGCTTACCTTCAGCCGCTGGTCTCTCCACTGCTGGCGGACCTCTCTGGCGTCCTCGTCCAACAAGCAAAGGCTCGGATGGCGGTTGCTGCGGCGGTGGTGGCTGTGGTCTTTCTACAGGCCTAGCAACTTGGGCCCACAGTGCCTGTGATCAGGAAAGAATTAGAAAGAAAATTCCCCAATGATTTTGCTGTCCTCACAGGTCTCTGCCGCCCCTGCTGATGGAGAGGCTCCACAGAGCATGCCCTGGTCGTAACGCACTGCGGGTGTAATTCCATGACACCAACCACAAGAACTACAATCCCATAGTCAGTGGCAGAGACCAATTCTAACAACCCAATTCCCACACGGTAGATGGGAGAGGACAGCCCACTACATCACCTGGAAAGGGACAGGATTCCCACAGACTACAGGAGTCTTAACCCCTTCCTCCTTTTCCCCCCTTTCCATTTTTGTTTTTGACTCTTCTTCCAAACCCCATTTTTTTTTTTTTTTTCCTTTCACAGACCTATAGGAGCTTAATGTTTGCAGGACAAACTGTACTTTGTAATACCACTTTTTTTTTTAATTGTAATTATTAGTCCCCCTATGTTCTTGAACTCCAAGGGGACTGATCACTGATGCAAAGCATTACAACCGCCGGCTGTCATGGAAACTAATCACCAGCCCCAGAACGATCTGCCCAAAATGGTGACACCCATGCGTCGCTGGTAAGACGGCTATGGCGGCTGCCATATTTAAATACCCGACAACCACCATACCTTTACAGCGGATGTCGGAAAGGGGTTAAAGGAGTTTTCCGGCCCCGTCCACTGTATAGTGGTGAATGAGAGAGCCTGCACATGTTGTCTGTGCTCTGCTTCTTCCTGCACCTAGGCACTGCCGGTACAGCTGATCTGTACAGGGTCCAAGTGCCGAACCTCACAGATCACATACTGTGACGTATCCTGAAGTGCACCTGTGCAGGACTTCACATGCACATTGGGGGAGGAGGGGACCCGACTGATGTAGGCACCTTGATATAGCCCCGAAATAACCGCCCAACTAGGAAGCTGAAGTGCTTCCCGCCGTGACTAGTTCAGGGATGTTTGAAGATGCCAAAATTACTTTTTAAAAGATTAAAAGTTTGTATTTTGGCATCAAAAACCTGAGTCTGGGACCCGATTCTGCAGCACTGGATGCAATAGCTGCTGGGGCTGGATAGGGGGATCAAAAAAATGACCCAACGGGCTCCCATTAAAGAAACGGGGACTTTTCTTTATAGTATTTGTTTCCTTCTCCTGCACTACGGATTCATGAAACAAATAAGAGTTTACTTACACTTTAGGTGAGGTATTGTCTAGTAACTAGTACCCTAAAAATCTCATTGTATGGCTCATTTGTCACCTCTATATCATGGGATTCAGAAATTACTAAGTGACTGTATAAGAACCTGTCTAGCGGGTCCAGTAGGTCTAGGTGGTCCAGGAGGCCCTGTGGGTCTAGGTGGTCCAGGGGGACCTGCGGGTCCAGGCGGTCCAGGGGGACCTGCGGGTCTAGGCGGTCCAGGGGGACCTGCAGGTCTAGGCTGTCCAGGAGGCCCAGGGGGTCCTGCGGGTCTAGGCTGTCCAGGAGATCCTGCGGGTCTAGGTTGTCCAGGAGGTCCTGCGGGTCTAGGTTGTCCAGGAGGTCCTGCGGGTCTAGGTTGTCCAGGAGGTCCTGCGGGTCTAGGTTGTCCAGGAGATCCTGCGGGTCTAGGTTGTCCAGGAGGTCCTGCGGGTCTAGGCTGTCCAGGAGATCCTGCGGGTCTAGGCTGTCCAGGAGGTCCTGCGGGTCTAGGTTGTCCAGGAGGTCCTGCGGGTCTAGGCTGTCCAGGAGATCCTGCAGGTCTAGGCTGTCCAGGAGGTCCTGCGGGTCTAGGCTGTCCAGGGGGTCCTGCAGGTCTAGGCTGCCCAGGGGGTCCTTGTGGGGCCTGCTCCTGGGCACGTGCTCTCCCACGGGCACGGGCTCTGGCTCGTCCACTCATCTTCTACTCCTGCAGAGGAAACAGATCAATTTCTATTAAAACAAGCGGAATTTTTTGGACTTTTGTAACAATAAATGAACACAACTTTTTCTATTTTTTAAATTCTTTTTTATGATTTACATGTATCACTTCTTCCTCCGTTATTGCTGTCAGACCTCTATAGCTCAGGAGACCCTCTCGCCATCCATTTACACTACAAATGTGCATCTTCCTAGGATTGAGCCATATATGCATTTTCTGTACTGTGTGCTATGACTGCCCCCTAGTGGTGGCCACAGCTAACTGTACAGATGTACATGTCGAACAACCTAGTAGAGTATTTTGTGCGCTTTGTCAGACAGAAAATGAAGAATGACGACAGATGGCGGTACACAAGAGGGCAGACCATTAACCGCACATCCTTATGACGGCTCTGTACGGTCACACCTATAACACTTAACGGGTCTCTACTGTATCCCTAGACATCCCCAAATTCATACAGAAATATACCCGGTTTTCTCATGCATGAACCGGACGGAAGCGAAGGGTGACCTATACGGCGGTATAAGGTGGTGCTGCTTGGGAAGGGGGAAATCTCAGGAATAATGTAGCATGTGACGCCTCCCAAAAATGATCTGGCTCCTCTAGGACCCAGAAGCTTCCACAGTTCCTAGCCCCTGGCGGATCACGTGACCACAGCTGTGTACACAGTGATCGGGAAGGCAGGGACAGTAATAAACCATCCCTATACCTATACCCAACCATACCCGTTCGGCTGTAGTACGGGTACGACCTTGCAGGGTTAAGAGTGGGCCACCCAGACGTATATAGTCAAAGGGGTGGTCCGGAACAGGTTAAGCCACACCCCCTCTTTTAACAAGCCCCACTTGCATGTCGCAGGAGGCACAAATGGTTAAAAAGTGTCTAAGACACACAGAAAATGACGTGTACGCCAGAGTCTTGGTGCAGGTTTATTTTTAATATTCTTTATCAAATAATCCAAATCACAGACATATAAGAAGAGATCGGACCAAGTCCAATAATCCTGCCCTAGACCCAGCCGGAGAGAACAGAGACTACAGAAGAGACGCTCCCCAACCTCACCCAGGTAACCCCAAATATCCTACACATGCCTTATGGAGAGAGCGACAGTGTCATGTATCTATAGTAATAGTATCGCCATAGCCGGCTCTACCGATACAGGATCTAGCAGCGTACACCGATCTACCGGGTCTGATCTATATAAAACTGATCCCGCGTGGCCCAAAGGACTTCCCATCTCCCAGCAGGGCCGGGACCAACATCTAGATTAGTAATGGGTACATCACATAACCCCATTAGGACCCGGGCCCACATTTATCACAGCGGAGGTGCCTCAAAAGTGGCCTAAATGCACCTCAACATGGTCCTTTTTGGTGCATCACAGCTTCTGCTCCGCCCACTGGCAAAAAAACAAAACAAAAAACGTGGCGAGCGGTGCGGGAATCTAGGCAGGGGCGCTGCGATCCATCAGACTTACTGTCATGAGCCATACATACCCCAGTCCCAGGAACCTACATGGGCTAGAATTAGTAAGAGGCCAGTCGTGCGCCTGCCGGGGAATCCATCCACATCACAAGAGAGGAGGTTCTGACGGGCTTTGGCGAAAACCGCTGAAAAAGCGAGATCTGATTGCACAGTGTGAATAAGCACAACGAAAAAAAAAAAAACACAAGCTAACCCACCTTATCTAGCGCAGTAGGTGCTACACTGTGACGGGGTATCCCGCTATAAGGAGGCGCGGTGATGGATCCAGGACCCCCCTGCAAATAAGCAGCCACCTGACCCCAATGTAGCCATAGAACCCCCCGGCTGAGGAACGGGGAGCCACCTGAGAGGACTGAGTCACATGACCAGTGAAACAGGCAGGGTTTTTACCGAAACGCTATAATCTCAGCAAGAGCGCGTTTACACAGCGCAGTTAAAGCTGCAACAAAACTGACAACTTTTTTTTTTTTTTTTTTTTTTTCTTTTATTTTCAGACCCTCCCTCCCTAGGAACCTTGAACCCCAGGGGGTGTGATCGCTCATACAATACTAATGTATTACTATGGCAGAGTTTAATAGAACTAAAGGAACGACAGGCCTGGGAGACTTCAATAGGCTCCCCAGCGGTCATGGAAACCAGTCGCTAAAAACGGCAGCGCCCATGGTGCTATTTAGAAGCCGCACGTCTCACTTTACAGCAGAATCTAAAGGGTTAACAGCCAGCCTTCCCCGGGCATGGAGAGGGCTCAGCTCATGTTACAACCCCTTTAAGGCTGAGGGACGTTGCGGAAATGCAGCTTTTTTGGCTCAAAAAAACCGCAGCAAAATCTGCAACAAAAAAAGCCGCGTTTCCCCAACGTTGGGGCTTTCTGGCCCCAAATCGATTCTTCGCACGGATGACCTATCTAGGTCTGACAACCAGTGCCCGCACAGAACAAGGTTGTGGCGGGCTCCGGTTGTGTGCGCCGCGCCTATTACTTGATAAGCAACTGCATTGTGTGAACGCATCCTAAGGGGCTTATTCACATGACCGGAAGTAACGGCCCAACATCTATAGGCTGATTTCTTTCTGACAAAGATAGGGCAAGTCAGTATTTTTGATGGCTGTGACACATAGGGGCAGACATATTATTCCTTGTACGTCGGTTTTCTGCAAAATTCATAAAAAATTGAATTTTTTTTTGCAAAAAAATTGCAACCGTGCCCACTTTCCTCATTAGAGGGACGGGACCATCAGAAACCTGACGTATAGGATGCTGGAAATCTACGCCAGCTATGAACCAGTATAGATTTCCCTCCAGACACAAAGTCCAGGGGAGGGTGCGCCTCCTATACGATGGGCACCCTACATGAACGATGGGGCTATAAAGACTGGTATTAAAGACGTCTTGACACTAAGGACAGGGAATAAGTGTCCAATTGCTGGGGGTCCGAATTCGGGTCCCACAGTGATCAGGAGGACGGGGGAATGAAACTAAAGTCTCTTTGTGACTGGAGCGCCAGTTAAAGGGGTTGTCCAGGATCTGAAGATATTTCATGCCGATTACCTACCCACAGGATGGGTCATCAGTATGAGATTGGTTGGGGTCCGTGTGCTACCTGTGCCATTCAATCACAGCCGGCGGGGTCCTAAAGAGGTTCGGACGGCGTAGTGGTGGTGCCTGGAACTGCAGCCCCACTCCCAATCACCTGAATGGGGGCAGGGCTGCTTCCGGCTGTATACCTAGTATATGGCATCAGGCGGCTATATCGGGGCGGGGTCCAGGTGTCGGGCTGCGCCATCCACCGGGGAATCGCGGATAACGCCCTGGTGAACGCCAGATGATTTTGGCTATATTTTTGGGTGGGTCCCCTGTAGACACCCAGCCGCCGGCTTTAGGAAAAGTGGCAAGTGAAACCGCCAAAGGGCAACCGGAACATGCACCAAAATTTGCGACTTATGACCCCAACAGACAGGTTTAATGTATTCGTCCTGCGGTTTTTTTGTCGCCGCCATTTTTTACTAATACTTTGGTCCAATGTCCGCGAAAAGCCGACATGGAAACATAAAACGCACATAAAAAGTACAAAATGGCGACCTCGGAACCCAACAAGCCATCGCTTATTTTCATCGGTCACAAGATGGCGGTCGCACTGCTAGGAGATTTCCGCCATTTTGGACCAAAGAGCCCGTCACATCCCACGTAACACGTTAAAAGGACAATAGGATGGATTTCAGAAACAAACCTCCATTTTAACATCCATATCTGGAAAATTCACCTCAAACTGACTCCGCACCGAGCGATGCATTAAAAAATACTCCTCATAGCAACTAAAATGTCTGACAAGATGAATAAAGGTGCAGACTTGCTGAGACTTGTAGTCCCACACACTGACATAAACTATCCGTAATATTACACTGTATGAGCCCCAGTACTATAAACCATCACCTCAGACGTCAGCACGTTACACAAACTGATGACTGCGCATGCGCGGCTCACTCCTCTCCCGACGGGCGTGGGAGATTCCAAACCGCCATTTAAACGTTCGCCCACGGCGCATGCGCATGACGTTCCCGGAAGCGGTAAAAACGCCATGTTTATGTCGGGCAGGTCGTCCTAAATTTTGTTATTAATATAAACAGTACAAAGTATCGATTTCTGGTATCCAATTGGATTGTTGCACGATCTAATAACCGTGGAAGAAGGGGGACAGATAGTTTGTTTCGATTACTGGATAGCTGCCAGAAAGCAATATGGCTTCCAGGCTGTAGGGGGAGGGAAGATGGCGGCTGAGCGTACATATCTGCTCTGGGGTGATGTGTCATAATAAATTAGCTGTTATCTGACTTATTGTGAGCTGCAGCACAATCTATAGAGAGAAGAGAGAGATCCTGAGGATATGAGAAGTTATAGAAGAGCTGCCCATAAGTAACATGGAGGAGGGAAGTGACAGGACTGTGGGAGCAATGGATGGAGAGGAGTGTGAGGACTGGCTGCTGGAGTCTATACAGCTGTGAGTAATAGGGGGGAAGCCAGCGTATACTGTAACCATATGTGTCTGTGCTTCGCACTGTTACGGGGGATCTGTAGATGACGCTGTTATGGGGGATCTGTAGAGGACACTGTTATGGGGGATCTGTAGATGACGCACTGTTATGGGGGATCTGTAGATGACACTGTTATGGGGGACCTGTAGATGACACTGTTATGGGGGATCTGTAGATGACACTGTTATGGGGGACCTGTAGATGACACTGTTATGGGGGATCTGTAGATGACGCTGTTATGGGGGATCTGTAGATGACGCTGTTATGGGGGATCTGTAGATGACGCTGTTATGGGGGATCTGTAGATGACGCTGTTATGGGGGATCTGTAGATGACGCTGTTATGGGGGATCTGTAGATGACGCTGTTATGGGGGATCTGTAGATGACGCTGTTATGGGGGATCTGTAGATGACGCTGTTATGGGGGATCTGTAGATGACGCTGTTATGGGGGATCTGTAGATGACGCTGTTATGGGGGATCTGTAGATGACACTGTTATGGGGGACCTGTAGATGACACTGTTATGGGGGATCTGTAGATGACACTGTTATGGGGGATCTGTAGATGACACTGTTATGGGGGATCTGTAGATGACGCTGTTATGGGGGATCTGTAGATGACGCTGTTATGGGGGATCTGTAGATGACGCTGTTATGGGGGATCTGTAGATGACGCAGTTATGGGGGATCTGTAGATGACGCTGTTATGGGGGATCTGTAGACGACGCGCTGTTTCGGGGGGATCTGTCGACGACGCGCTGTTACGGGGGGATCTGTCGACGACGCGCTGTTACGGGGGGATCTGTCGACGACGCGCTGTTACGGGGGATCTGTCGACGACGCGCTGTTACGGGGGATCTGTCGACGACGCGCTGTTACGGGGGGATCTGTCGACGACGCGCTGTTACGGGGGATCTGTCGACGACGCGCTGTTACGGGGAATCTGTCGACGACGCGCTGTTACGGGGGATCTGTCGACGACGCGCTGTGACGGGGGATCTGTCGATGACGCGCTGTTACGGGGCATCTCCGGCCCTTACCGATGTTTTGTTTCCCGCTCTCAGGTATAAGGATCTTCATGACTTTGAGTTACAGGACCCCACCAGAGTCATCGAGTGGACGGGTGACAAGAGTGCGTATATTGCGTATATACTGTGATCACATGACTTATTGGGGCCCCTATAAGTGATGGTGTGTGGGTCCCTAATAAAGCCTCCTTTATACCACTTATACCCATCAGTGATTGGTTGCCAGGGAGAATTGACAGAGGGACGGGGAAGCTTTTCATACAGGCTGAGCTGCTTCACCATCATTATATAAGCCTCATGAAAGCCAATATGGCTGCCAGGAAGTAGCCTCTCCCTGTGCTGTAAACTAGAGACTGTATGTCAGGTGGAGCGCCCCTTTAACCCCCGGGCAGTCATACACCTCACTGACTTCTTTCCCTTGCAGGTATCTGTATAGCGGGGTACACCGGACCCCGAAATCATGAGATCCTGCAGCTGCTCTTCCCACAGAAGCTCCACGAGAAGGAGAACCAGGTAACCCTGAGCAGCGCTGCTCACATTACTGTACCGGCCCTTTAAATCTGGCTATCTAAATATCAAGTCTGTGTTCTCACATCTTCCCAGCAGGGGGCAGTCTGCACAATGGTATTATTCCCATACACAGTATTCTCATTATTTTGGATGAAAGCCTCTCCTACTGTAGTGACTCAACTTTCCCAGGCCCCTGAATGACACTTCTACCTAAGTATACAGGGCTATATCCTACCTGACACCCTATTGCTGTATACCTAGAAAGATTTGTCATTCTGGAGCCAGGTGAAGCTGGGTGACAACCCTTTGCAGTTGTTAGTCTTTACCCAGCTTTCCCAGGATCCTGAAAGGCAACTATTCCTATTGCTAAAGCAATGGAATGGCAGAGTGAGTTAAATTTAGCATAATCACCGTATGGTAAGGCACCCAACTTTCCCCGATGCCTGAATGTCATCAAGTCATGTTGGCAGGGTGGATGTGATGATGAGATACTTGGAAGTTTAGCCATTCAGGAGCCTGGTAAAGCTGTGTGACACCCCTATTGGAGTTGCTATGCTAATGACTCAGCTTTCTCAGACTCCTGACTAACAAATCAGATTGGTCAGGCAGTAATATGAGCGTAGTGCACCGAAGAGAATTTACCATTCAGGAGTCTTGGAAAGCTGTGTGACAATCCTATGGGAGCTGGTACAGTGAGTTTACTGGTAATGACCCAGCTTTCTCAGGCTCCTGACTAATCAGACTGGTTGGCAGTAATTCGACCCCTAGGCCTTCAGACTGTAGTGCAGCTAGGAGGGTTTACCATTCAGGATCCTGGGAAAGCTGCCCCGTCACATTCACAGGTCAGGGCTGTCCCTTTGAACTTCCCGTCTGCTGTTGTTCTCTGACTTCCATGTGAACAGTGTCCAGGAATCACTTGCGCTTTCTCCCCCGCACAGGGTCTGTGTCCAGAGCGGGATCTGAAGGTGGAATATGGAGGATTCTCCGAACACCCCGTCTACGCCCTAAAGAACCTCCCCGGCACCAGGTACCAGGATGACACCCCCGCCAACACCTCTAATGCCTGGCAGTGACGGGGTGTCAGGCCGGCCATATCTACTAAACTGCGTCAGTGTAGTCAGTGATTTATAGGGGAACCCCCGGTCACTAGCGCTGTCAGCGGGGGCCGGCTCTGATATATGATCCTAATAATAATACACCAGCGGAGAGTGTATGAGGACTGCACGTGAAATATCTGACAATCTGCACAGGAACCTACAGCGATTTCCCTCTACACAGCCCTTCCTGTTATGTACAGTCCGTACTGAGAGAATAGTCACTGACCGACACCGCCAAACCAGGAAAACACTGCAGTGTAATCCTAGCTATAGTGACCAGTGTGTTATTATATATGGCCGTATTATAGTAGTTATATGCGTACATAGGAGCAGTATTATAGTAGTTATATTCTTGTACATAGGAGCAGTATTATAGTAGTTATATTCTTGTACATAGGAGCAGTATTATAGTAGTTATATTCTTGTACATAGAGGCAGTATTATAGTAGTTATATTCTTGTACATAGGAGCAGTATTATAGTAGTTATATTCTTGTACATAGGAGGTAGTATTATAGTAGTTATATTCTTGTACATAGGAGCAGTATTATAGTAGTTATATTCTTGTACATAGGAGGTAGTATTATAGTAGTTATATTCTTGTACATAGGAGGTAGTATTATAGTAGTTATATTCTTGTACATAGGAGCAGTATTATAGTAGTTATATTCTTGTACATAGGAGGTAGTATTATAGTAGTTATATTCTTGTACATAGGAGGTAGTATTATAGTAGTTATATTCTTGTACATAGGAGCAGTATTATAGTAGTTATATTCTTGTACATAGGAGGTAGTATTATAGTAGTTATATTCTTGTACATAGGAGCAGTATTATAGTAGTTATATTCTTGTACATAGGAGTAGTATTATAGTAGTTATATTCTTGTACATAGGAGCAGTATTATAGTAGTTATATTCTTGTACATAGGAGGTAGTATTATAGTAGTTATATTCTTGTACATAGGAGGTAGTATTATAGTAGTTATATTCTTGTACATAGGAGCAGTATTATAGTAGTTATATTCTTGTACATAGGAGGTAGTATTATAGTAGTTATATTCTTGTACATAGGAGCAGTATTATAGTAGTTATATTCTTGTACATAGGAGCAGTATTATAGTAGTTATATTCTTGTACATAGGAGCAGTATTATAGTAGTTATATTCTTGTACATAGGAGCAGTATTATAGTAGTTATATTCTTGTACATAGGAGGTAGTATTATAGTAGTTATATTCTTGTACATAGGAGGTAGTATTATAGTAGTTATATTCTTGTACATAGGAGGTAGTATTATAGTAGTTATATTCTTGTACATAGGAGCAGTATTATAGTAGTTATATTCTTGTACATAGGAGGTAGTATTATAGTAGTTATATTCTTGTACATAGGAGCAGTATTATAGTAGTTATATTCTTGTACATAGGAGCAGTATTATAGTAGTTATATTCTTGTACATAGGAGCAGTATTATAGTAGTTATATTCTTGTACATAGGAGCAGTATTATAGTAGTTATATTCTTGTACATAGGAGCAGTATTATAGTAGTTATATTCTTGTACATAGGGGCAGTATTATAGTAGTTATATTCTTGTACATAGGAGCAGTATTATAGTAGTTATATTCTTGTACATAGGAGCAGTATTATAGTAGTTATATTCTTGTACATAGGGGGCAGTATTATAGTAGTTATATTCTTGTACATAGGAGCAGTATTATAGTAGTTATATTCTTGTACATAGGAGCAGTATTATAGTAGTTATATTCTTGTACATAGGAGTAGTATTATAGTAGTTATATTCTTGTACATAGGAGCAGTATTATAGTAGTTATATTCTTGTACATAGGAGTAGTATTATAGTAGTTATATTCTTGTACATAGGAGCAGTATTATAGTAGTTATATTCTTGTACATAGGAGTAGTATTATAGTAGTTATATTCTTGTACATAGGAGCAATATTATAGTAGTTATATTCTTGTACATAGAAGGCAGTATTATAGTAGTTATATTCTTGTACATAGGAGCAGTATTATAGTAGTTATATTCTTGTACATACGAGCAGTATTATAGTAGTTATATTCTTGTACATAGGGGACAGTATTATAGTAGTTATATTCTTGTACATAGGAGCAGTATTATAGGAGTTATATTCTTGTACATAGGAGCAGTATTATAGTAATTATATTCTTGTACATAGGAGGTAGTATTATAGTAGTTATATTCTTGTACATAGGAGTAGTATTATAGTAGTTATATTCTTGTACATAGGAGCAGTATTATAGTAGTTATATTCTTGTACATAGGAGCAGTATTATAGTAGTTATATTCTTGTACATAGGGGACAGTATTATAGTAGTTATATTCTTGTACATAGGAGCAGTATTATAGGAGTTATATTCTTGTACATAGGAGCAGTATTATAGTAATTATATTCTTGTACATAGGAGGTAGTATTATAGTAGTTATATTCTTGTACATAGGAGTAGTATTATAGTAGTTATATTCTTGTACATAGGAGCAGTATTATAGTAGTTATATTCTTGTACATAGGAGCAGTATTATAGTAGTTATATTATTGTACATAGGAGTAGTATTATAGTAGTTATATTCTTGTACATAGGAGCAGTATTATAGTAGTTATATTCTTGTACATAGGAGTAGTATTATAGTAGTTATATTCTTGTACATAGGAGTTAGTATTATAGTAGTTATATTCTTGTACATAGGGGTAGTATTATAGTAGTTATATTCTTGTACATAGGAGCAGTATTATAGTAGTTATATTCTTGTACATAGGAGCAGTATTATAGTAGTTATATTCTTGTACATAGGAGCAGTATTATAGTAGTTATATTCTTGTACATAGGAGCAGTATTATAGTAGTTATATTCTTGTACATAGGAGCAGTATTATAGTAGTTATATTCTTGTACATAGGGGGCAGTATTATAGTAGTTATATTCTTGTACATAGGAGCAATATTATAGTAGTTATATTCTTGTACATAGAAGGCAGTATTATAGTAGTTATATTCTTGTACATAGGAGCAGTATTATAGTAGTTATATTCTTGTACATAGGAGTAGTATTATAGTAGTTATATTCTTGTACATAGGAGCAGTATTATAGTAGTTATATTCTTGTACATAGGGGGCAGTATTATAGTAGTTATATTCTTGTACATAGGAGCAATATTATAGTAGTTATATTCTTGTACATAGAAGGCAGTATTATAGTAGTTATATTCTTGTACATAGGAGCAGTATTATAGTAGTTATATTCTTGTACATAGGAGCAGTATTATAGGAGTTATATTCTTGTACATAGGAGCAGTATTATAGTAATTATATTCTTGTACATAGGAGGTAGTATTATAGTAGTTATATTCTTGTACATAGGAGTAGTATTATAGTAGTTATATTCTTGTACATAGGAGCAGTATTATAGTAGTTATATTCTTGTACATAGGAGCAGTATTATAGTAGTTATATTATTGTACATAGGAGTAGTATTATAGTAGTTATATTCTTGTACATAGGAGCAGTATTATAGTAGTTATATTCTTGTACATAGGAGTAGTATTATAGTAGTTATATTCTTGTACATAGGAGTTAGTATTATAGTAGTTATATTCTTGTACATAGGGGTAGTATTATAGTAGTTATATTCTTGTACATAGGAGCAGTATTATAGTAGTTATATTCTTGTACATAGGAGCAGTATTATAGTAGTTATATTCTTGTACATAGGAGCAGTATTATAGTAGTTATATTCTTGTACATAGGAGTAGTATTATAGTAGTTATATTCTTGTACATAGGAGCAGTATTATAGTAGTTATATTCTTGTACATAGGAGCAGTATTATAGTAGTTATATTCTTGTACATAGGAGCAATATTATAGTAGTTATATTCTTGTACATAGAAGGCAGCATTATAGCAGTTATATTCTTGTACATAGGAGCAGTATTATAGTAGTTATATTCTTGTACATAGGAGCAGTATTATAGTAGTTATATTCTTGTACATAGGAGCAGTATTATAGTAGTTATATTCTTGTACATAGGAGCAGTATTATAGTAGTTATATTATTGTACATAGGAGTAGTATTATAGTAGTTATATTCTTGTACATAGGAGCAGTATTATAGTAGTTATATTCTTGTACATAGGAGTAGTATTATAGTAGTTATATTCTTGTACATAGGAGTAGTATTATAGTAGTTATATTCTTGTACATAGGAGTAGTATTATAGTAGTTATATTCTTGTACATAGGAGCAGTATTATAGTAGTTATATTCTTGTACATAGGAGCAGTATTATAGTAGTTATATTCTTGTACATAGGGGGCAGTATTATAGTAGTTATATTCTTGTACATAGGAGTAGTATTATAGTAGTTATATTCTTGTACATAAGAGTAGTATCATAGTAGTTATATTCTTGTACATAGGAGCAGTATTATAGTAGTTATATTCTTGTACATAGGAGCAGTATTATAGTAGTTATATTATTGTACATAGGAGGCAGTATTATAGTAGTTATATTCTTGTACATAGGGGGCAGTATTATAGTAGCTATATTCTTATACATAGGGGGCAGTATTATAGTAGTTATATTCTTGTACATAGAAGGCAGTATTATAGTAGTTATATTCTTGTACATAGGAGCAGTATTATAGTAGTTATATTCTTGTACATAGGAGCAGTATTATAGGAGTTATATTCTTGTACATAGGAGCAGTATTATAGTAATTATATTCTTGTACATAGGAGGTAGTATTATAGTAGTTATATTCTTGTACATAGGAGTAGTATTATAGTAGTTATATTCTTGTACATAGGAGCAGTATTATAGTAGTTATATTCTTGTACATAGGAGCAGTATTATAGTAGTTATATTATTGTACATAGGAGTAGTATTATAGTAGTTATATTCTTGTACATAGGAGCAATATTATAGTAGTTATAGTCTTGTACATAGGAGCAGTATTATAGTAGTTATATTCTTGTACATAGGAGGTAGTATTATAGTAGTTATATTCTTGTACATAGGAGCAGTATTATAGTAGTTATATTCTTGTACATAGGAGCAGTATTATAGTAGTTATATTCTTGTACATAGGAGTAGTATTATAGTAGTTATATTCTTGTACATAGGAGGTAGTATTATAGTAGTTATATTCTTGTACATAGGGGTAGTATTATAGTAGTTATATTCTTGTACATAGGAGCAGTATTATAGTAGTTATATTCTTGTACATAGGAGCAGTATTATAGTAGTTATATTCTTGTACATAGGAGCAGTATTATAGTAGTTATATTCTTGTACATAGGGGGCAGTATTATAGTAGTTATATTCTTGTACATAGGAGCAGTATTATAGTAGTTATATTCTTGTACATAGGAGCAGTATTATAGTAGTTATATTCTTGTACATAGGAGGTAGTATTATAGTAGTTATATTCTTGTACATAGGAGTAGTATTATAGTAGTTATATTCTTGTACATAGGGGCAGTATTATAGTAGCTATATTCTTGTCTGTAGTGTATATATTGTATATGACTATATATACTGTATATGTAATATCTTCCCGTGTGTCTTCTTGCAGTCTTCTTCTCACCAGTGGCCCATCTATGGCCCATGTTCAGATTTGGCAGATAGGAGCTGATGATAAAGGTAATAGTGATGGAGTTTCATTCAGTAGTTTACGGTATATTTTATGTCTCCCCCTGTCAGAGATTTCTGTATATTCTTCCCCTCCCCCTTCTCCATGTAGTTCAGTATTCTCGCTCCTTGTGATGTGATACTTCTGTGTATCTAATCTCTATCCTATGAATCAGACTCTTCCCAATCCTTCACCTTCACCTGATATTGACCCCTTTAGCAGAGGAGGACTGAGGGATTTCTATTCCCTGTGTGCAGCTATTATTCTCTGGTATCTGCTGTTTTCTCTGTCCCGCCTCGTCGATGCTGTTTTTTCTACCGCAGATGTTATTCAGCCCACCATATCCATTCAGTGCGATCCCAGCAATGAAACCTGGACAAAACTAGCGGTGTCAGCCGCAGCTTCGCCGTGTGTGGTCCACGGGGCTCAGCTCAGCGGCGTTCACGTGACGGAGATTGAGTCAGCCAAGCGTATATACACGTTAGGTAGGTGACGGGTCTGAGCTGTGTACATGGAGGCAGCCGCTGCAAGATAACAGGTGCCCTCCCATAATGCCCTATGATGTGCTGCATTGTGGAATACAGAAGATGTCATTGCAGCTCTGGATGTGACTGGAGCATAGAACAGTAAAGTATTTGCTATGAACATGTTACGTATATGTACTGCTCCAGAGCTGTAATGTGAATTCTGCTGCTTTGCTGTTCGCTCTTAGGTTTCAGCCAGGGTTGTGTCTTTTAGCACATTATCCCACAGAATATATATGCAGCTTTGGTTGTGACTAGAGCCCTAATCTTGTATATATAACGTGTCTATCCTGCAGCTGAATCAGGCGGCGAGGCGATCGGGTCGCTTTCCTTTCTGGATCCCAGCACTGTCCATCTTTGCTGCCTGAGCGGCCGCCAGATTGTCGCTGATGTCCGGCAGCCGGGGATCGCCAGTGAGGGGTGCGTGGCCCCGAAGGTGTCCTGTGATGGACAGTGGTGCGCCGCTGTAAAGTCTGAGAACCAAGATGTCTGCGCCAAGATTGCCAGTCTGTCTTCTAAGGGCCACATCGCTATCACTGATATACGGGACATGGGGACCCCCCTGAAATGTGCCAAGAGCAAATCATCCAATGGCCCCGCCCCTGAGGAGCATGTGATGTGCGTCTGCTGGGCCCCACGACTAGAAGACTGCATCTCCATCTCAGGTAAAGGATCCAGTATGGAATACAGATTCCACCCAGCTTTCCTAGGCTCCTGAGTGTCACAGAACCAGAGTAGCCATAATGGTTCTCACTCAGCTTTCCCAGAAGTAGATACAACTAAGTGGTGGCTTAATAGAATGGGTACCTGTAGGGGGCGACCTCCGGTATACCCTACGCTCTTTAGTCTGTAATGACTCCGCTTATTCTTGCTCCCCCCACTGTGCAGGATTTGATGGTACAGTCCAGATCTACGATACACGGCGCTGGGACGCGGCCACGAAGGAGGTGGAGGCGCTGTTCACACACAGAGGTCATTCCGCTATGGGGGAGTGCGAGGACGGGAGCGCCCCCAGGGTCACCATCCACTCCTGGCATCCGTGGAAAGAGAGGACGCTGGTATCGGCCGCTAATGACGGCTCCTTACATATCTGGGACTGGCTGGACCGGCTGTGAGAGGATTAATTTATTTTAGGGGGTTTTTTGTTTTATTTTCAATTTTGCTAATTAAATGCAATTTTCTATTTAATAAAAAAATTGTGAATCTGTACCGACATACTGAGGACTAGTATACAGAATATGGGAAGTAGTACTGTGCGCTGTACCGACATACTGAGGACTAGTATATAGAATGATGGAAGTAGTACTGTGCCCTGTACCGACATACTGAGGACTGGTATACAGAATGAGGGAAGTAATACTGTGCCCTGTACCGACATACTGAGGACTGGTATACAGAATGAGGGAAGTAGTACTGTGCGCTGTACTGATATACTGAGGACTGGTATACAGAATAAGGGAAGTAGTACTGTGCCCTGTACCGACATGCTGAGGACTAGTATACAGAATATGGGAAGTAGTACTGTGCGCTGTACCAACATACCGAGGACTGGTATACAGAATGAGGGAAGTAGTACTGTGCGCTGTACCGACATACTGAGGACTGGTCTACAGAATGTGGGAAGTAGTACTGTGCCCTGTACCGACATACTGAGGACTGGTATACAGAATGAGGGAAGTAGTACTGTGCACTGTACTGATATACCGAAAACTGGTCTACAGAATAAGGGAAGTAGTACTGTGCCCTGTACCGACATACTGAGGACTAGTATACAGAATGAGGGAAGTAGTACTGTGCGCTGTACCGACATACTGAGGACTGGTCTACAGAATGTGGGAAGTAGTACTGTGCGCTGTACCGACATACTGAGGACTGGTCTACAGAATGTGGGAAGTAGTACTGTGCGCTGTACCGACATACTGAGGACTGGTCTACAGAATGTGGGAAGTAGTACTGTGCGCTGTACCGACATAATGAGGACTAGTATACAGAATGAGGGAAGTAGTACTGTGTGCTGTACCGACATGCTGAGGACTAGTATATAGAATAAGGGAAGTAGTACTGTGCGCTGTACCCACATGCTGAGGACTAGTATATAGAATATGGGAAGTAGTACTGTGCGCTGTACCGACATACCGAGGACTGGTATACAGAATGTGGGAAGTAGTACTGTGTGCTGTACCGACATACTGAGGACTAGTATACAGAATGAGGGAAGTAGTACTGTGTGCTGTACCGACATGCTGAGGACTAGTATACAGAATGAGGGAAGTAGTACTGTGTGCTGTACCGACATGCTGAGGACTAGTATATAGAATAAGGGAAGTAGTACTGTGCGCTGTACCCACATGCTGAGGACTAGTATACAGAATATGGGAAGTAGTACTGTGCGCTGTACCGACATACCGAGGACTAGTATACAGAATGAGGGAAGTAGTACTGTGCGCTGTACTGATATACCGAGGACTAGTATACAGAATGAGGGAGGTAGTACTGTGCACTGTACCGACGTACTGAGGACTGGTATACAGAATATGGGAAGTAGTACTGTGCCCTGTACCGACATACCGAGGACTGGTATACAGAATAAGGGAAGTAGTACTGTGCCCTGTACCGACATACTGAGGACTAGTATACAGAATATGGGAAGTAGTACTGTGCCCTGTACCGACATACTGAGGACTAGTATACAGAATATGGGAAGTAGTACTGTGCCCTGTACCGACATACCGAGGACTGGTATACAGAATGAGGGAAATAATACTGTGTGCTGTACCGACATACCGAGGATTAGTATACAGAATGTGGGAAGTAGTACTGTGTGCTGTACCGACATACTGAGGACTGGTCTACAGAATGTGGGAAGTAGTACTGTGCGCTGTACCGACATAATGAGGACTAGTATACAGAATGAGGGAAGTAGTACTGTGCGCTGTACTGATATACTGAGAACTGGTCTACAGAATATGGGAAGTAGTACTGTGCGCTGTACCAACATACTGAGGACTAGTATACAGAATGTGGGAAGTAGTACTGTGCGCTGTACCGACATACCGAGGACGAGTATACAGAATGAGGGAAGTAGTACTGTGCGCTGTACCGACATACTGAGGACTAGTATACAGAATATGGGAAGTAGTACTGTGCGCTGTACCGACATACTGAGGACTAGTATACAGAATATGGGAAGTAGTACTGTGCCCTGTACCGACATACTGAGGACTAGTATACAGAATATGGGAAGTAGTACTGTGCGCTGTACTGATATACTGAGAACTGGTCTACAGAATATGGGAAGTAGTACTGTGTGCTGTAGTGATATACTGAGGACTAGTATATAGAATAAGGGAAGTAGTGCTGTGCGCTGTACTGACATACTGAGGACTAGTATACAGAATGTGGGAAGTAGTACTGTGCGCTGTACCGACATACCGAGGACTAGTATAAAGAATGAGGGAAGTAGTACTGTGCGCTGTACCGACATACCGAGGACTAGTATACAGAATGAGGGAAGTAATACTGTGCGCTGTACCGACATACCGAGGACTAGTATACAGAATGTGGGAAGTAGTACTGTGCGCTGTACCGACATACCGAGGACTACTATACAGAATGTGGGAAGTAGTACTGTGCGCTGTACTGATATACTGAGGACTAGTATATAGAATAAGGAATGTAGTACTGTGCGCTGTACCGACATACTGAGGACTAGTATACAGAATATGGGAAGTAGTACTGTGCGCTGTACCGACATACTGAGGACTAGTATACAGAATATGGGAAGTAGTACTGTGCGCTGTACCGACATACTGAGGACTAGTATACAGATTGAGGGAAGTAGTACTGTGCGCTGTACCGATATACTATGGACTGGTATACAGAATGTGGGAAGTAGTACTGTGCGCTGTACCGACATACTGAGGACTAGTATACAGAATGAGGGAAGTAGTACTGTGTGCTGTACCGACATACTGAGGACTAGTATACAGAATGAGGGAAGTAGTACTGTGTGCTGTACCGACATACTGAGGACTAGTATATAGAATATGGGAAGTAGTACTGTGCGCTGTACCGACATACCGAGGACTGGTATACAGAATGAGGGACGTAGTACTGTGCGCTGCACCCACATACCGAGGATTAGTATACAGAATGAGGGAAGTAGTACTGTGCGCTGTACCGATATACTGAGGACTGGTATACAGAGTATGGGAAGTAGTACTGTGCGCTGTACCGACATACTGAGGACTAGTATACAGAATATGGGAAGTAGTACTGTGCGCTATACCGATATACTAAGGACTGGTATACAGAATGTGGGAAGTAGTACTGTGCGCTGTACTGATATACTGAGGACTAGTATATAGAATAAGGGAAGTAGTACTGTGCGCTGTACCGACATACTGAGGACTAGTATACAGAATGAGGGAAGTAGTACTGTGCGCTGTACCCACATACTGAGGACTAGTATACAGAATATCGGAAGTAGTACTGTGAGCTGTACCGACATACTGAGGACTAGTATATAGAATGATGGAAGTAGTACTGTGCGCTGTACCGACATACCGAGGACTGGTCTACAGAATATGGGAAGTAGTATTGTGCGCTGTAGTGATATACTGAGGACTAGTATATAGAGTAAGGGAAGTAGTGCTGTGCGCTGTACTGACATACTGAGGACTAGTATACAGAATATGGGAAGTAGTACTGTGCACTGTACCGACATACTGAGGACTAGTATACAGAATGAGGGACGTAGTACTGTGCGCTGTACCGACATACCGAGGACTAGTAGACAGAATGAGGGAAGTAGTACTGTGTGCTGTACCGACATACCGAGGACTGGTATACAGAATGAGGGAAGTAGTACTGTGCGCTGTACCGACATACCGAGGACTGGTATACAGAATGAGGGAAGTAGTACTGTGCGCTGTACCGACATACCGAGGACTAGTATACAGAATGAGGGAATGTAGTACTGTGCGCTGTACCGACATACCGAGGACTAGTATACAGAATGAGGGAAGTAGTACTGTGTGCTGTACCGACATACCGAGGACTAGTATACAGAATGAGGGAAGTAATACTGTGCGCTGTACCGACATACCGAGGACTAGTATACAGAATGTGGGAAGTAGTACTGTGTGCTGTACCGACATACCGAGGACTAGTATACAGAATGTGGGAAGTAGTACTGTGCGCTGTACTGATATACTGAGGACTAGTATATAGAATAAGGGAAGTAGTACTGTGCGCTGTACCGACATACTGAGGACTAGTATACAGAATATGGGAAGTAGTACTGTGCGCTGTGCCGACATACTGAGGACTAGTATACAGATTGAGGGAAGTAGTACTGTGCGCTGTACTGATATACTGAGGACTGGTATACAGAATGTGGGAAGTAGTATTGTGCGCTGTACCAATATACTATGGACTGGTATACAGAATGTGGGAAGTAGTACTGTGCGCTGTACTGATATACTGAGGACTAGTATATAGAATAAGGGAAGTAGTACTCTGCGCTGTACCGACATACTGACGACTAGTATACAGAATGAGGGAAGTAGTACTGTGTGCTGTACTGACATAGTTAGGACTACTATACAGAATGAGGGAAGTAATACTGTGTGCTGTACCGACATACTGAGGACTAGTATATACAATAAGGGAAGTAGTACTGTGCGCTGTACCCACATGCTGAGGACTAGTATACAGAATATGGGAAGTAGTACTGTGCGCTGTACCGACATACCGAGGACTGGTATACAGAATGAGGGACGTAGTACTGTGCGCTGTACCCACATACCAAGGATTAGTATACAGAATGAGGGAAGTAGTACTGTGCGCTGTCCCGATATACTGAGGACTGGTATACAGAGTATGGGAAGTAGTACTGTGCGCTGTACCGACATACTGAGGACTAGTATACAGAATATGGGAAGTAGTACTGTGCGCTGTACCGATATACTAAGGACTGGTATACAGAATGTGGGAAGTAGTACTGTGCGCTGTACTGATATACTGAGGACTAGTATATAGAATAAGGGAAGTAGTACTGTGCGCTGTACCGACATACTGAGGACTAGTATACAGAATGAGGGAAGTAGTACTGTGCGCTGTACCCACATACTGAGGACTAGTATACAGAATATCGGAAGTAGTACTGTGAGCTGTACCGACATACTGAGGACTAGTATATAGAATGATGGAAGTAGTACTGTGCGCTGTACCGACATACCGAGGACTGGTCTACAGAATATGGGAAGTAGTATTGTGCGCTGTAGTGATATACTGAGGACTAGTATATAGAGTAAGGGAAGTAGTACTGTGCGCTGTACCGACATACCGAGGACTGGTATACAGAATGAGGGACGTAGTACTGTGCGCTGTACCCACATACCAAGGATTAGTATACAGAATGAGGGAAGTAGTACTGTGCGCTGTCCCGATATACTGAGGACTGGTATACAGAGTATGGGAAGTAGTACTGTGCGCTGTACCGACATACTGAGGACTAGTATACAGAATATGGGAAGTAGTACTGTGCGCTGTACCGATATACTAAGGACTGGTATACAGAATGTGGGAAGTAGTACTGTGCGCTGTACTGATATACTGAGGACTAGTATATAGAATAAGGGAAGTAGTACTGTGCGCTGTACCGACATACTGAGGACTAGTATACAGAATGAGGGAAGTAGTACTGTGCGCTGTACCCACATACTGAGGACTAGTATACAGAATATCGGAAGTAGTACTGTGAGCTGTACCGACATACTGAGGACTAGTATATAGAATGATGGAAGTAGTACTGTGCGCTGTACCGACATACCGAGGACTGGTCTACAGAATATGGGAAGTAGTATTGTGCGCTGTAGTGATATACTGAGGACTAGTATATAGAGTAAGGGAAGTAGTGCTGTGCGCTGTACTGACATACTGAGGACTAGTATACAGAATATGGGAAGTAGTACTGTGCACTGTACCGACATACTGAGGACTAGTATACAGAATGAGGGACGTAGTACTGTGCGCTGTACCGACATACCGAGGACTAGTAGACAGAATGAGGGAAGTAGTACTGTGTGCTGTACCGACATACCGAGGACTGGTATACAGAATGAGGGAAGTAGTACTGTGCGCTGTACCGACATACCGAGGACTGGTATACAGAATGAGGGAAGTAGTACTGTGCGCTGTACCGACATACCGAGGACTAGTATACAGAATGAGGAAATGTAGTACTGTGCGCTGTACCGACATACCGAGGACTAGTATACAGAATGAGGGAAGTAGTACTGTGTGCTGTACCGACATACCGAGGACTAGTATACAGAATGAGGGAAGTAATACTGTGCGCTGTACCGACATACCGAGGACTAGTATACAGAATGTGGGAAGTAGTACTGTGTGCTGTACCGACATACCGAGGACTAGTATACAGAATGTGGGAAGTAGTACTGTGCGCTGTACTGATATACTGAGGACTAGTATATAGAATAAGGGAAGTAGTACTGTGCGCTGTACCGACATACTGAGGACTAGTATACAGAATATGGGAAGTAGTACTGTGCGCTGTGCCGACATACTGAGGACTAGTATACAGATTGAGGGAAGTAGTACTGTGCGCTGTACTGATATACTGAGGACTGGTATACAGAATGTGGGAAGTAGTATTGTGCGCTGTACCAATATACTATGGACTGGTATACAGAATGTGGGAAGTAGTACTGTGCGCTGTACTGATATACTGAGGACTAGTATATAGAATAAGGGAAGTAGTACTCTGCGCTGTACCGACATACTGAGGACTAGTATACAGAATGAGGGAAGTAGTACTGTGTGCTGTACTGACATAGTTAGGACTAGTATACAGAATGAGGGAAGTAATACTGTGTGCTGTACCGACATACTGAGGACTAGTATATACAATAAGGGAAGTAGTACTGTGCGCTGTACCCACATGCTGAGGACTAGTATACAGAATATGGGAAGTAGTACTGTGCGCTGTACCGACATACCGAGGACTGGTATACAGAATGAGGGACGTAGTACTGTGCGCTGTACCCACATACCAAGGATTAGTATACAGAATGAGGGAAGTAGTACTGTGCGCTGTCCCGATATACTGAGGACTGGTATACAGAGTATGGGAAGTAGTACTGTGCGCTGTACCGACATACTGAGGACTAGTATACAGAATATGGGAAGTAGTACTGTGCGCTGTACCGATATACTAAGGACTGGTATACAGAATGTGGGAAGTAGTACTGTGCGCTGTACTGATATACTGAGGACTAGTATATAGAATAAGGGAAGTAGTACTGTGCGCTGTACCGACATACTGAGGACTAGTATACAGAATGAGGGAAGTAGTACTGTGCGCTGTACCCACATACTGAGGACTAGTATACAGAATAGGGGAAGTAGTACTGTGCGCTGTACCGACATACCGAGGACTAATATACAGAATGAGGGAAGTAGTACTGTGCGCTGTACTGATATACCGAGGACTAGTATACAGAATGAGGGAAGTAGTACTGTGCACTGTACCGACATACCGAGGACTGGTATACAGAATAAGGGAAGTAGTACTGTGCCCTGTACCGACATACTGAGGACTAGTATACAGAATATGGGAAGTAGTACTGTGCACTGTACCGACATACTGAGGACTGGTATACAGAATGAGGGAAGTAGTACTGTGCGCTGTACCGACATACCGAGGATTAGTATACAGAATGTGGGAAGTAGTACTGTGCCCTGTACCGACATACTGAGGATTGGTATACAGAATGAGGGAAGTAGTACTGTGCGCTGTACCGACATACTGAGGACTAGTATACAGAATGTGGGAAGTAGTACTGTGCGCTGTACTGATATACCGAGAACTGGTCTACAGAATAAGGGAAGTAGTACTGTGCGCTGTACTGATATACCGAGGACTAGTATATAGAATAAGGGAAGTAGTACTGTGCGCTGTACCGACATGCTGAGGACTGGTATACAGAATGAGGGAAGTAGAACTGTGTGCTGTAATGATATACCGAGGACTGGTCTACAGAATGTGGGAAGTAGTACTGTGCGCTGTACCGACATACCGAGGACTAGTATACAGAATATGGGAAGTAGTACTGTGCGCTGTACTGATATATTGAGGACTAGTATACAGAATGAGGGAAGTAGTACTGTGCGCTGTACTGATATACCGAGGACTAGTATACAGAATGAGGGAAGTTGTACTGTGCACTGTACCGACATACTGAGGACTGGTATACAGAATATGGGAAGTAGTACTGTGCCCTGTACCGACATACTGAGGACTGGTATACAGAATAAGGGAAGTAGTACTGTGCGCTGTACCGACATACTGAGGACTGGTATACAGAATGAGGGAAATAATACTGTGCGCTGTACCGACATACCGAGGATTAGTATACAGAATGTGGGAAGTAGTACTGTGCCCTGTACCGACATACTGAGGACTGGTATACAGAATGAGGGAAGTAGTACTGTGCGCTGTACCGACATACTGAGGACTGGTATACAGAATGTGGGAAGTAGTACTGTGCGCTGTGCTGATATACTGAGGACTAGTATATAGAATAAGGGAAGTAGTACTGTGCGCTGTACTGATATACCGAGAACTGGTCTACAGAATAAGGGAAGTAGTACTGTGCGCTGTACTGATATACCGAGGACTAGTATATAGAATAAGGGAAGTAGTACTGTGCGCTGTACCGACATCCTGAGGACTGGTATACAGAATGAGGGAAGTAGTACTGTGCGCTGTACCAACATACTGAGGACTGGTCTACAGAATAAGGGAAGTAGTACTGTACGCTGTACCAACATACTGAGGACTGGTATACAGAATGAAGGAAATAGTACTGTGTGCTGTACTGATATACTGAGGACTAGTATATAGAATGAGGGAAGTAGTACTGTGCGCTGTACTGATATACTGAGGACTTGTATACAGAATAAGGGAAGTAGTACTGTGCGCTGTACCGACATACTGAGGACTGGTCTACAGAATAAGGGAAGTACTACTGTGCGCTGTACTGACATACTGAGGACTAGTATACAGAATGAGGGAAGTAGTATTGTGCCCTGTACCGACATACCGAGGACTAGTATACAGAATGAGGGAAGTAGTACTGTGCGCTGTACTGACATACCGAGGACTAGTATACAGAATGAGGGAAGTAGTACTGTGCGCTGTACTGATATACTGAGAACTGCTCTACAGAATATAGGAAGTAGTACTGTGTGCTGTAGTGATATACTGAGGACTAGTATATAGAATAAGGGAAGTAGTGCTGTGTGCTGTACTGACATACTGAGGACTAGTATATAGAATAAGGGAAGTAGTACTGTGCGCTGTACCGACATACTGAGGACTGGTATACAGAATGAGGGAAATAATACTGTGCGCTGTACCGACATACCGAGGATTAGTATACAGAATGTGGGAAGTAGTACTGTGCCCTGTACCGACATACAGAGGACTGGTATACAGAATGAGGGAAGTAGTACTGTGCGCTGTACCGACATACTGAGGACTGGTATACAGAATGTGGGAAGTAGTACTGTGCGCTGTGCTGATATACTGAGGACTAGTATATAGAATAAGGGAAGTAGTACTGTGCGCTGTACTGATATACCGAGAACTGGTCTACAGAATAAGGGAAGTAGTACTGTGCGCTGTACTGATATACCGAGGACTAGTATATAGAATAAGGGAAGTAGTACTGTGCGCTGTACCGACATCCTGAGGACTGGTATACAGAATGAGGGAAGTAGTACTGTGCGCTGTACCAATATACTGAGGACTGGTCTACAGAATAAGGGAAGTAGTACTGTACGCTGTACCAACATACTGAGGACTGGTATACAGAATGAAGGAAATAGTACTGTGTGCTGTACTGATATACTGAGGACTAGTATATAGAATGAGGGAAGTAGTACTGTGCGCTGTACTGATATACTGAGGACTGGTATACAGAATAAGGGAAGTAGTACTGTGCGCTGTACCGACATACTGAGGACTGGTCTACAGAATAAGGGAAGTACTACTGTGCGCTGTACTGACATACTGAGGACTAGTATACAGAATGAGGGAAGTAGTATTGTGCCCTGTACCGACATACCGAGGACTAGTATACAGAATGAGGGAAGTAGTACTGTGCGCTGTACTGATATACTGAGAACTGGTCTACAGAATATAGGAAGTAGTGCTGTGTGCTGTACTGACATACTGAGGACTAGTATATAGAATAAGGGAAGTAGTACTGTGCGCTGTACCGACATACTGAGGACTGGTATACAGAATGAGGGAAGTAATACTGTGCGCTGTACCGACATACTGAGGACTGGTATACAGAATGAGGGAAGTAGTACTGTGCGCTGTACCCACATACTTAGGATTAGTATACAGAATGGGGGAAGTAGTACTGTGCGCTGTACCGACATACTGAGGATTAGTATACAGAATGAGGGAAGTAGTACTGTGCTCTGTACCGACATACTGAGGATTAGTATACAGAATGAGGGAAGTAGTACTGTGCGCTGTACTGACATACTGAGGACTAGTATACAGAATGAGGGAAGTAGTACTGTGCGCTGTACTAACATACCGAGGACTAGTATACAGAATGAGGGAAGTAGTACTGTGCGCTGTACTGATATACCGAGGACTGATATACAGAATATGGGAAGTATTACTGTGCGCTGTACCCACATACTGAGGATTAGTATGCAGAATGAGGGAAGTAGTACTGTGCTCTGTACCGACATACTGAGGATTAGTATACAGAATGAGGGAAGTAGTACTGTGCGCTGTACTGACATACTGAGGACTAGTATACAGAATATGGGAAGTAGTACTGTGCGCTGTACCGCATACTGAGGACTAGTATACAGATTGAGGGAAGTAGTACTGTGCGCTGTACTGATATACTGAGGACTGGTATACAGAATGTGGGAAGTAGTACTGTGCGCTGTACCGATATACTATGGACTGGTATACAGAATGTGGGAAGTAGTACTGTGCGCTGTACTGATATACTGAGGACTAGTATATAGAATAAGGGAAGTAGTACTCTGCGCTGTACCGACATACTGAGGACTAATATACAGAATGAGGGAAGTAGTACTGTGTGCTGTACCGACATACTGAGGACTAGTATACAGAATGAGGGAAGTAGTACTGTGTGCTGTACCGACATACTGAGGACTAGTATATAGAATAAGGGAAGTAGTACTGTGCGCTGTACCCACCTGCTGAGGACTAGTATACAGAATATGGGAAGTAGTACTGTGCGCTGTACCGACATACCGAGGACTGGTATACAGAATGAGGGACGTAGTACTGTGCGCTGTACCGATATACTGAGGACTGGTATACAGAGTATGGGAAGTAGTACTGTGCGCTGTACCGACATACTGAGGACTAGTATACAGAATATCGGAAGTAGTACTGTGCGCTGTACCGATATACTAAGGACTGGTATACAGAATGTGGGAAGTAGTACTGTGCGCTGTACCGACATACTGAGGACTAGTATACAGAATGAGGGAAGTATACTGTGCGCTGTACCCACATACTGAGGACTAGTATACAGAATATGGGAAGTAGTACTGTGCGCTGTACTGATATACTGAGGACTAGTATATAGAATAAGGAAAGTAGTACTGTGCGCTGTACCGACATACTGAGGACTAGTATACAGAATGAGGGAAGTAGTACTGTGCGCTGTACCCACATACTGAGGACTAGTATACAGAATATGGGAAGTAGTACTGTGCGCTATACTGATATACTGAGGACTAGTATATAGAATAAGGGAAGTAGTTCTTTGCGCTGTACCGACATACTGAGGACTAGTATACAGAATGAGGGAAGTAGTACTGTGCACTGTACCAACATACCGAGGACTGGTATACAGAATAAGGGAAGTAGTACTGTGCCCTGTACCGACATACCGAGGACTGGTATACAGAATATGGGAAGTAGTACTGTGCCCTGTACCGACATACCGAGGACTGGTATACAGAATAAGGGAAGTAGTACTGTGCCCTTTACCGACATACTGAGGACTAGTATACAGAATATGGGAAGTAGTACTGTGCACTGTACCGACATACTGAGGACTGGTATACAGAATGAGGGAAATAATACTGTGCGCTGTACCGACATACCGAGGATTAGTATACAGAATGTGGGAAGTAGTACTGTGCCCTGTACCGACATACTGAGGACTAGAATACAGAATGAGGGAAGTAGTACTGTGCGCTGTATCGACATACTGAGGACTAGAATACAGAATGTGGGAAGTAGTACTGTGCGCTGTACTGACATACTGAGTACTGGTATACAGAATGAGGGAAGTAGTACTGTGCGCTGTACCGACATACTGAGGACTAGTATACAGAATGTGGGAAGTAGTACTGTGCGCTGTACTGATATACTGAGGACTAGTATATAGAATAAGGGAAGTAGTACTGTGCGCTGTGCTGATATACTGAGGACTAGTATATAGAATAATGGAAGTAGTACTGTGCGCTGTACTGATATACCGAGAACTTGTCTACAGAATAAGGGAAGTAGTACTGTGCGCTGTACTGATATACCCAGGACTAGTATATAGAATAACGGAAGTAGTACTGTGCGCTGTACCGACATGCTGAGGACTGGTATACAGAATGAGGGAAGTAGTACTGTGCGCTGTAATGATATACCGAGGACTGGTCTACAGAATGTGGGAAGTAGTACTGTGCGCTGTACCGACATACCGATGACTAGTATACAGAATATGGGAAGTAGTACTGTGCGCTGTACTGATATATTGAGGACTAGTATACAGAATGAGGGAAGTAGTACTGTGCGCTGTACTGACATACTGAGGACTAGTATACAGAATGAGGGAAGTAGCACTGTGCACTGTACCGACATACTGAGGACTGGTATACAGAATATGGGAAGTAGTACTGTACCGACACACTGAGGACTGGTATACAGAATAAGGGAAGTAGTACTGTGCGCTGTACCGACATACTGAGGACTAATATACAGAATGTGGGAAGTAGTACTGTGCGCTGTACTGACATACTGAGGACTGGTATACAGAATGAGGGAAGTAGTACTGTGCGCTGTACCGACATACTGAGGACTAGTATACAGAATGTGGGAAGTATTACTGTGCGCTGTACTGATATACTGAGGACTAGTATATAGAATAAGGGAAGTAGTACTGTGCGCTGTACTGATATACCGAGAACTGGTCTACAGAATAAGGGAAGTAGTACTGTGCACTGTACTGATATACCGAGGACTAGTATATAGAATAAGGGAAGTAGTACTGTGCCCTGTACAGACATGCTGAGGACTGGTATACAGAATGAGGGAATTAGTACTGTGCACTGTACCGACATACCGAGGACTAGTATACAGAATGAGGGAAGTAGTACTGTGCGCTGTACCGACATACTGAGGACTGGTCTACAGAATGTGGGAAGTAGTACTGTGCCCTGTACCGACATACTGAGGACTGGTATACAGAATGAGGGAAGTAGTACTGTGCGCTGTACTGATATACCGAGAACTGGTCTACAGAATAAGGGAAGTAGTACTGTGCCCTGTACCGACATACTGAGGACTAGTATACAGAATGAGGGAAGTAGTACTGTGCGCTGTACCGACATACTGAGGACTGGTCTACAGAATGTGGGAAGTAGTACTGTGCGCTGTACCGACATACCGAGGACTAGTATACAGAATGAGGGAAGTAGTACTGTGCGCTGTACCGACATACCGAGGACTAGTATACAGAATGAGGGAAGTAGTACTGTGCGCTGTACCGACATACTGAGGACTAGTATACAGAATATGGGAAGTAGTACTGTGCGCTGTACCGACATACTGAGGAATAGTATATAGAATGATGGAAGTAGTACTGTGCGCTGTACCGACATACCGAGGACTGGTATACAGAATGAGGGAAGTAGTACTGTGCGCTGTACCGACATAATGAGGACTAGTATACAGAATGAGGGAAGTAGTACTGTGCGCTGTACTGATATACTGAGAATTGGTCTACAGAATATGGGAAGTAGTACTGTGCACTGTAGTGATATACTGAGGACTAGTATTTAGAATAAGGGAAGTAGTGCTGTGCGCTGTACTGACATACTGAGGACTAGTATACAGAATATGGGAAGTAGTACTGTGCGCTGTACCGACATACTGAGGACTAGTATACAGAATGAGGGAAGTAGTACTGTGCGCTGTACCGACATACTGAGGACTAGTATACAGAATGAGGGAAGTAGTACTGTGCGCTGTAATGATATACCGAGGACTGGTCTACAGAATGTGGGAAGTAGTACTGTGCGCTGTACCGACATACCGATGACTAGTATACAGAATATGGGAAGTAGTACTGTGCGCTGTACTGATATATTGAGGACTAGTATACAGAATGAGGGAAGTAGTACTGTGCGCTGTACTGACATACTGAGGACTAGTATACAGAATGAGGGAAGTAGCACTGTGCACTGTACCGACATACTGAGGACTGGTATACAGAATATGGGAAGTAGTACTGTACCGACACACTGAGGACTGGTATACAGAATAAGGGAAGTAGTACTGTGCGCTGTACCGACATACTGAGGACTAATATACAGAATGTGGGAAGTAGTACTGTGCGCTGTACTGACATACTGAGGACTGGTATACAGAATGAGGGAAGTAGTACTGTGCGCTGTACCGACATACTGAGGACTAGTATACAGAATGTGGGAAGTATTACTGTGCGCTGTACTGATATACTGAGGACTAGTATATAGAATAAGGGAAGTAGTACTGTGCGCTGTACTGATATACCGAGAACTGGTCTACAGAATAAGGGAAGTAGTACTGTGCACTGTACTGATATACCGAGGACTAGTATATAGAATAAGGGAAGTAGTACTGTGCCCTGTACCGACATGCTGAGGACTGGTATACAGAATGAGGGAATTAGTACTGTGCACTGTACCGACATACCGAGGACTAGTATACAGAATGAGGGAAGTAGTACTGTGCGCTGTACCGACATACTGAGGACTGGTCTACAGAATGTGGGAAGTAGTACTGTGCCCTGTACCGACATACTGAGGACTGGTATACAGAATGAGGGAAGTAGTACTGTGCGCTGTACTGATATACCGAGAACTGGTCTACAGAATAAGGGAAGTAGTACTGTGCCCTGTACCGACATACTGAGGACTAGTATACAGAATGAGGGAAGTAGTACTGTGCGCTGTACCGACATGCTGAGGACTGGTCTACAGAATGTGGGAAGTAGTACTGTGCGCTGTACCGACATACCGAGGACTAGTATACAGAATGAGGGAAGTAGTACTGTGCGCTGTACCGACATACCGAGGACTAGTATACAGAATGAGGGAAGTAGTACTGTGCGCTGTACCGACATACTGAGGACTAGTATACAGAATATGGGAAGTAGTACTGTGCGCTGTACCGACATACTGAGGAATAGTATATAGAATGATGGAAGTAGTACTGTGCGCTGTACCGACATACCGAGGACTGGTATACAGAATGAGGGAAGTAGTATTGTGCGCTGTACCGACATAATGAGGACTAGTATACAGAATGAGGGAAGTAGTACTGTGCGCTGTACTGATATACTGAGAATTGGTCTACAGAATATGGGAAGTAGTACTGTGCACTGTAGTGATATACTGAGGACTAGTATTTAGAATAAGGGAAGTAGTGCTGTGCGCTGTACTGACATACTGAGGACTAGTATACAGAATATGGGAAGTAGTACTGTGCGCTGTACCGACATACTGAGGACTAGTATACAGAATGAGGGAAGTAGTACTGTGCGCTGTACCGACATACTGAGGACTAGTATACAGAATGAGGGAAGTAGTACTGTGCGCTGTACCGACATACCGAGGACTAGTATACAGAATGAGGGAAGTAGTACTGTGCGCTGTATCGACATACTGAGGACTGGTATGCAGAATGAGGGAAGTAGTACTGTGCGCTGTACCGACATACCGAGGACTAGTATACAGAATGAGGGAAATAGTACTGTGCGCTGTACCGACATACCGAGGACTAGTATACAGAATGAGGGAAGTAATACTGTGCGCTGTACCGACATACCGAGGACTAGTATACAGAATGTGGGAAGTAGTACTGTGCGCTGTACCGACATACCGAGGACTAGTATACAGAATGTGGGAAGTAGTACTGTGCGCTGTACTGATATACTGAGGACTAGTATATAGAATAAGGGAAGTAGTACTGTGCGCTGTACCGACCTACTGAGGACTAGTATACAGAATATGGGAAGTAGTACTGTGCGCTGTACCGACATACTGAGGACTAGTATACAGAATATGGGAAGTAGTACTGTGCACTGTACCGACATACTGAGGACTAGTATACAGATTAAGGGAAGTAGTACTGTGCGCTGTACCGATATACTATCGACTGGTATACAGAATGTGGGAAGTAGTACTGTGCGCTGTACTGATATACTGAGGACTAGTATATAGAATAAGGGAAGTAGTACTCTGCGCTGTACCGACATACTGAGGACTAGTATACAGAATGAGGGAAGTAGTACTGTGCGCTGTACCGACATACTGAGGACTAGTATACAGAATGAGGGAAGTAGTACTGTGTGCTGTACCGACATACTGAGGACTAGTATATAGAATAAGGGAAGTAGTACTGTGCGCTGTACCCACATGCTGAGGACTAGTATACAGAATATGGGAAGTAGTACTGTGCGCTGTACCGACATACCGAGGACTGGTATACAGAATGAGGGACGTAGTACTGTGCGCTGTACCCACATACCGAGGATTAGTATACAGAATGAGGGAAGTAGTACTGTGCGCTGTAGCGATATACTGAGGACTGGTATACAGAGTATGGGAAGTAGTACTGTGCGCTGTACCGACATACTGAGGACTAGTATACAGAATATGGGAAGTAGTACTGTGCGCTGTACCGATATACTAAGGACTGGTATACAGAATGTGGGAAGTAGTACTGTGCGCTGTACTGATATACTGAGGACTAGTATATAGAATAAGGGAAGTAGTACTGTGCGCTTTACCGACATACTGAGGACTAGTATACAGAATGAGGGAAGTAGTACTGTGCGCTGTACCCACATACTGAGGACTAGTATACAGAATATGGGAAGTAGTACTGTGCGCTGTACCGACATACTGAGGACTAGTATATAGAATCATGGAAGTAGTACTGTGCGCTGTACCGACATACCGAGGACTGGTCTACAGAATGATGGAAGTAGTACTGTGTGCTGTACCGACATACCGAGGACTAGTATATAGAATAAGGGAAGTAGTGTTGTGCGCTGTACTGACATACTGAGGACTAGTATACAGAATATGGGAAGTAGTACTGTGCGCTGTACTGACATACTGAGGACTAGTATACAGAATGAGGGAAGTAGTACTGTGCGCTGTACCGACATACCGAGGACTAGTAGACAGAATGAGGGAAGTAGTACTGTGCGCTGTACCGACATAGCGAGGACTGGTAGACAGAATGAGGGAAGTAGTACTGTGCGCTGTACCGACATACCGAGGACTGGTATACAGAATGAGGGAAGTAGTACTGTGCGCTGTACCGACATACCGAGGACTGGTATACAGAATGAGGGAAGTAGTACTGTGCGCTGTACCGACATACCGAGGACTAGTATACAGAATGAGGGAAGTAGTACTGTGCGCTGTACCGACATACCGAGGACTAGTATACAGAATTAGGGAAGTAGTACTGTGCGCTGTACCCACATACTGAGGACTAGTATACAGAATGAGGGAAGTAGTACTGTGCGCTGTACCGACATACTGAGGATTAGTATACAGAATATGGGAAGTACTGTGCGCTGTACCGACATACTGAGGACTAGTATTTAGAATGAGGGAAGTAGTACTGTGCGCTGTACCTACATAACGAGGACTGGTATACAGAATGAGGGAAGTAGTGCTGTGCGCTGTACTGATTTACTGAGGACTGGTATACAGAATAAGGGAAGTAGTACTGTGCGCTATACCGACATACTGAGGACTGGTCTACAGAATAAGGGAAGTAGTACTGTGCGCTGTACTGACATACTGAGGACTAGTATACAGAATGAGGGAAGTAGTACTGTGCCCTGTACCGACATACCGAGGACTAGTATACAGAATGAGGGAAGTAGTACTGTGCGCTGTACTGATATACTGAGAACTGGTCTACAGAATATGGGAAGTAGTACTGTGCGCTGTAGTGATATACTGAGGACTAGTATATAGAATAAGGGAAGTAGTGCTGTGCGCTGTACTGACATACTGAGGACTAGTATATAGAATAAGGGAAGTAGTACTGTGCGCTGTACCGACATACTGAGGACTGGTATACAGAATGAGGGAAGTAATACTGTGCGCTGTACCGACATACTGAGGACTGGTATACAGAATGAGGGAAGTAGTACTGTGCGCTGTACCCACATACTGAGGATTAGTATACAGAATGAGGGAAGTAGTACTGTGCGCTGTACCGACATACTGAGGATTAGTATACAGAATGAGGGAAGTAGTACTGTGCTCTGTACCGACATACTGAGGATTAGTATACAGAATGAGGGAAGTAGTACTGTGCGCTGTACTGATATACCGAGGACTGGTATACAGAATATGGGAAGTAGTACTGTGCGCTGTACTGATATACCAAGGACTGGTATACAGAATATGGGAAGTAGTACTGTGCGCTGTACCCACATACTGAGGATTAGTATACAGAATGAGGGAAGTAGTACTGTGCGCTGTACTGATATACCGAGGACTGGTATACAGAATATGGGAAGTAGTACTGTGCGCTGTACCCACATACTGAGGATTAGTATACAGAATGAGGGAAGTAGTACTGTGCTCTGTACCGACATACTGAGGATTAGTATACAGAATGAGGGAAGTAGTACTGTGCGCTGTACTGACATACTGAGGACTAGTATACAGAATGAGGGAAGTAGTACTGTGCGCTGTACTGACATACCGAGGACTGGTATACAGAATGAGGGAAGTAGTACTGTGTGCTGTACTGACATACCGAGGACTAGTATACAGAATGAGGGAAGTAGTACTGTGCCCTGCTGAAATGCACAGAGAAAATTACACTGCGTTCTGTGCAAACTGCTGTGTCCATATATACAGAACATACTATGACTTACTAAACAAGAGAAGTTGTACTGTGCGGTGTACAGAGCACAGAGAATTACAAGTAATACTGTGCACTGTACTGCCATAGAGAATGTAGTAGAAGTTGTACTGTGCAGTGGAATAACAGAGAAATACACCCAGCTTACAGACTCAGGAGCTTGGGAAAGCTGGGTGACTCAGCCCCTGTGGGAGCGGTGATGGCGGTCATCTACCAGTCAGTGATTTCTTGTTTATACCGCCATTACTGTAAATTTTTTTTGCACTTTCAGTACATTCTGCGCGGAGCGACCTTCAGGTGACACGTCCGGGGCGTTGCGGAACGAGAATGAAGAAAAATAAGGAGAGTCTTCCTCAGTGTATACAATGTGACCCTGCGAGATGTTTCCTTCCTCCTCCTGAGATGTATATAGATCTGTACTGTACGCTGCAGCGCCTGGCAATACACAGATAACAACCCCTGACCGCCAGCGGAATATCAGCCTCACGTAGTCGCATGATCACGGGGTGGCGTCTCTGGTCTGCGCTGTGCTCTGGGAGTCTCGTCCTGGACTGTGTCCTTGCAATGCAAATCTACAGCACAATTCACATGGTGGATAAAGTCCGCTGCTTGTAGATTGAGTCTGACTGTCTCATTGTGCAGGTCTCCAGGCTACGGGGTGAATGACGCACCTCTGCTGTCTCGGGGGGATATACCGCTCCCCACTACTGGCAAGGTGGTCATACAAGTATGGTGGTTCACAGAATTGGAGTCTGATGGGCCCCCTTGACTATTATTGGGGTCCGTCGGGAGTCCATCATTTTAAAACTGAACCCGATGGAGGAAACTCCGGTGCAAATGTGAACAAAGCCTTAGACGCAAGCATCATTCATGACGTCATATCCCACATGACCACTGAGATCAAATCGCAGGCCTCGCTGTCCCCTTGGGCTAGTGACATTATTCTGGAGGCCCGAAGGTGATGCTGAGAGACTGCCGGACGCTGCGAGAGAGAGAGTATAACTGTTTATTACGTCTCCGCACCTCCCCGGGGCCCCCACTTATTATTATCCTTTGGGATATCCTCAGACCCCGGAGTATAACGCTTCTGGTTCAGACCAATCTAACTAAACGGGCAGGCGAACCGCACGAATATTCATGGAATGAATCCCGCAGGGTGCGCCCCTCTGTAGTTATGAGGCACTTAGGCTATGTTAGATGATGGGGTCCTATTGGTTTAGTCAGGTCATGAAGAAGACCTCAGAGTATAACAACGATTCGAGGGGGGCGAACCCCAAAATTCTCGAGTTTGGTCAAACCCAAATTTTTGGAATATTTGTAACAAACCCGGTTCAGTCACTTCTAATCATAACACATGATACAATGTAACCAGTGAACTCTACTAGAGCAGGTTGTGATCCACCCTCTTGGCTAACGCTGCGTCACATTTACAGGGCGTCCGGGACAGGACTTTAACTCCTCTCTGCGCAACAACCCAACCGTTCAAGGTGGACGTCCGTACCACGTTACAGCAACCGCTGCGACATGGGTTAGACAATAGAGTGCCCACCAATAGAGAAGAGGTGGATAACGCTAGCTGGTTGTTAGCAGAGAAGTATATACTGGGAGCCGTCCCCAAAAAAGGGGTGACCTCCTGGCAACCCGGAAGATTGGGCAAAATCTCCCGAACCTGGTAGACTTCTCCTGCATCCGTCGGGCTACCGGTTCTTATTATACATAACATGGGCATGACCGGAACATTTCGTGCCTATGTCACAAAAAGGAGGTGTGACACACCCCAAAAAAGGGAGCGAAGCAATCCGTGCCTCCCAGATTACGGCCTCAAAAAGTTGTCTAAAACAAGGTTATGGATTGATGTTCTTTCTATGATTTTTGGGGTTACGGAGGAGGGTGGGGAAGGTTAATGGGGACTCTGGTTTGAAAAAAACTTCAATAAAAACAGTTCATCAAAAAAATACAGGTCACAGCTGCTGCAGAACTTCGCTGAAAAGGAGGAAATGGCTTCACATCAGTCAATGAGGCTTAGGTTGGGTTCACATCTGTGCTTGGTGACCGTTCGGGAAGTTCTGCAAGCAGGAATTTTCTCTCCGCATTTTCAGGTGGATACCCGTTAGACCCCATTATAGTCTATAGCCCAGATGGCGAACCTATGGCACGTGTGCCGTCGCCATGATCGCTCACTAACGGGGAGTCTGGTACATACAGCTAAAAACTGTCAGTGTAGGCCGCAGTCCGCAGGCCTTACACAGAAAGAGGAAGTTGCTGGGAACGGAGACTGATGGAAGGTAAGGAGGAGAGAAGAGACAACATGTGTGAGCAAGAGGGGGGGAATGGGGGTGCAGGGTGTGAGCAAGGGGGGGGAATGGAGGTGCAGGCTGCGTCTGACCAAGAGGGGGGAATGGGGGTGCAGGACGCTACCTATTGGACTACTCCAGCAGGTAAGAGACAATTTTCACTTATCTATCCCCATCCATGGCCACCTCTGCTTAGGCCTCCAGGGGGTGCCGTATATTATATCAGGGCGTCAGGATAAGGATACGACGTCCAAGGACAGGAGCCAGGATAGGCAAGTGAAAATTGGCCATTATCTACGATATCTGAGCCTCTGATGATACATACCATAGGCTACCTAAGATGAGAACACAGTCGAGCTGCGCTGCAGTTGCTGATCATGACGGTGCCCTAAGTTGGACGTGCAGATCATGATGGTGTTACATAGAGCAGAGCTGCAGTGTAAAGCATGGGGAAGGAGCAGAGCAGCAGCCTGAGCCCTTATGAGACAGGGGGCTGGATTTGTGGCTAGATTAGACACCGATAGAAAATGTAGCTGAGCTGGAGTCACTGATCAGGCCTTATCTGTAGCTTAATGGAGCTGAGCTGTAGTGTAAAGCATGGCTAAGCCTAATGCAGAAGTAGAAGGAGGATAATAATTCGAAAGTAGAAACATATCAAATATTTCGGGTCCTGACAGAACGTGTGTTTAATATCATTTATTACAGTTAGTGCAACCTTATAGTTGTATCTCCTGCATACGCCGTATCCACGTACACAATACATTCCAGCCCATTAATAGAAATTATTAGAAATTAGGAACATTGGAAATGTCATCTGTTACACAAGGTTCACACTAGCGTTTGGGCTTCCGTCCTTTGGGTCCACATGAGGACCCAAAAGACGGAAACCCTGTCCGCGTAAAAGCGGTGACCAGGGGACCCCCAATAGACTATAATGGGGTCCGCCCTGTTTACGATGATGTTATGCTGAATCCGGCAGAGAAAAAAAGTCCTCCGTGCAGGAGACTCCGACACTAGTGTGAATATAGCCTTAGAGGACCCTGGGAGGTAAGAGGTTAAAGGGTAGAGCAACTCATGACTTTTATTCCCTGTCCGGCCATCCCATAGATGTGAATGGAGCGGTGGCCATGCCAGGACACTACGGCTCTATTCACATGGAACATTCAGGGGGACATCCGGGACCCCCATTGTACTGCAGGGCTCAGTGACATTAGGGACACAATCCCTTTAATTAACTTTTCTATGGTCTGGAACAATGATGCCCAACACGTCACTTTCTAGGTGTTACAAAACTACAACTCCCAGCATTCCCTGACAACCAGAGGCCCACAGAATCATCTAGACTAGGTACAATTGTAACAGACCATCAGCTGTGAAAAGTATCAGATCCAGATAGCAAGAGAATGGGGGTCCTGTCAGTGCGTATGATTGAAGTGTCAGGTCGTACTTGACCCCTGCCGCTCTCCATAGACTTCTATGAGCCCAGTAAATGGCTTACTCCGGCATCTCATAGAGGTAAATAGAGCCGCAGTGCGCGTGTGCGACCTGCCGATACAGAGTAAATAGGGGGTATCTTTAATTCTTACAATACCCCTTTAATTTACAAAAGACTGAACCGTCCCTTTAAATATGTTACACATTGATCATAATAATCCGTTTTACGTCTCAGAAGCTCCGCCTTATCATGATTGTACAATTTTGATTGGATAATATTCGATCCTAATTATATCTGTACAATTCAAACCGAATTGTAATATCTGGCGGTGCCGTAATCTGAGCTAACTACGCCCCTTGCGTCTGTCATCATAGGGCACCAATGAGGCAATGTCAATGGCGATACAACCCCACTACATGATCAGATGGAGGCGCCGTCCGCCATCGGGGGCACAATTGTTTTTTTCTCACTGTAAAAATTAGGGTAAAAAAATGGTGGAGGAGTTGCCCATGGCAACCAATCAGATGGCTGCTTTCATGTTATAAACTGCAGTGAGAGAATGAAAGCTGCCTTGTGATTGGTCCTGTAGGCTCCTGTTCCACTATAGCTCAGAGTAGGCTCCTGTTACCATAGTAACCAAACAGGTATCATAGAGAAGGTTAGAAATGGAATTGTCCTTTAATTCTGCATGAGGGCTGCAGTTCCAGGTCTATTCACAGCGATATAATACACGGGAGTCTCGAGACGTCCAAAGCCAAGGTGTTCAAATCCTACTCCGTATGCGGGAAAGCTGGGTGACAACTAATATGGTCATCACTTAACTTTCCCAGAATGCAGCTTGTGTGATCTACCTTGTTATATGGCAGTTTTGATCTTTATCCCTGTATGGCAGCACATTTAGACATATATAGGTCTGTGTTAGTTTAGATGGTCTGGTCTGGGGTCTGTATTAGTTTAGGGGACTGGTCTGGGGTCTGTATTAGTTTAGGGGTCTGGTCTGGGGTCTGTATTAGTTTAGGGGTCTGGTCTGGGGTATGTATTAGTTTAGGGGTCTGGTCTGGGGTCTGTATTAGGTTAGAGGTCTGGTCTGGGGTCTGTATTAGTTTAGAGGTCTGGTCTGGGGTCTGTATTAGTTTAGGGGTCTGGTCTGGGGTCTGTATTAGTTTAGGGTTCTGGTCTGGGGTCTTTATTAGTTTAGGGGTCTGGTCTGGGGTCTGTATTAGTTTAGGGGGTCTGGTCTGGGGTCTGTATTAGTTTAGAGGTCTGGTCTGGGGTCTGTATTAGTTTAGGGTGTCTGGTCTGGGGTCTGTATTAGTTTAGGGGTCTGGTCTGGGGTCTGTATTAGTTTAGGAGTCTGGTCTGAGGTCTGTATTAGTTTAGGGGTCTGGTCTGAGGTCTGTATTAGTTTAGGGATCTGGTCAGGGGTCTGTATTAGTTTAGGGGTCTGGTCTGGGGTCTGTATTAGTTTAGGGGTCTGGTCTGAGGTCTATATTAGTTTAGGGGTCTGGTCTGGGGTCTGTATTAGTTTAGGGGTCTGGTCTGGGGTCTGTATTAGTTTAGGGGTCTGGTCTGGGGTCTGTATTAGTTTAGGGGTCTGGTCTGGGGTCTGTATTAGTTTAGGGGTCTGGTCTGGGGTCTGTATTAGTTTAGGGGTCTGGTCTGGGGTCTGTATTAGTTTAGAGGTCTGGTCTGAGGTCTGTATTAGTTTAGGGGTCTGGTCTGGGGTCTTTATTAGTTTAGAGGTCTGGTCTGAGGTCTGTATTAGTTTAGGGGGTCTGGTCTGGGGTCTGTATTAGTTTAGGGGTCTGGTCTGGGGTCTGTATTAGTTTAGGGGTCTGGTCTGGGGTCTGTATT
This sequence comes from Leptodactylus fallax, assembly GCA_947044405.1. Classification (NCBI taxonomy): domain Eukaryota; kingdom Metazoa; phylum Chordata; class Amphibia; order Anura; family Leptodactylidae; genus Leptodactylus; species Leptodactylus fallax. The sequence goes on from CAMRHE010000418.1 coordinate 1,416,814, forward strand.
AGTTTAGGGGTCTGGTCTGGGGTCTGTATTAGTTTAGGGGTCTGGTCTGGGGTCTGTATTAGTTTAGAGGTCTGGTCTGAGGTCTGTATTAGTTTAGGGGGTCTGGTCTGGGGTCTGTATTAGTTTAGAGGTCTGGTCTGGGGTCTGTATTAGTTTAGGGATCTGGTCTGGGGTCTGTATTAGTTTAGGGGTCTGGTCTGAGGTCTGTATTAGTTTATGGATCTGGTCAGGGGTCTGTATTAGTTTAGGGGTCTGGTCTGGGGTCTGTATTAGTTTAGGGATCTGGTCAGGGGTCTGTATTAGTTTAGGGGTCTGGTCTGGGGTCTGTATTAGTTTAGGGGTCTGGTCTGGGGTCTGTATTAGTTTAGAGGTCTGGTCTGAGGTCTGTATTAGTTTAGGGGTGTGGTCTGGGGTCTTTATTAGTTTAGAGGTCTGGTCTGAGGTCTGTATTAGTTTAGGGGGTCTGGTCTGGGGTCTGTATTAGTTTAGGGGTCTGGTCTGGGGTCTGTATTAGTTTAGGGGTCTGGTCTGGGGTCTGTATTAGTTTAGGGGTCTGGTCTGGGGTCTGTATTAGTTTAGGGGTCTGGTCTGGGGTCTGTATTAGTTTAGGGGTCTGGTCTGGGCTCTGTGTTAGTTTAGGGATCTGGTCTGGGGTCTGTATTAGTTTAGGGGTCTGGTCTGGGGTCTGTATTAGTTTAGGAGGTCTAGTCTGGGGTCTGTATACGTTTAGAGGTCTGGTCTGGGGTCTGTATTAGTTTAGGGGTCTGTATTGTTTAGGGGTCTGGTCTGGGGTCTGTATTAGTTTAGGGGTCTGGTCTGGGGTCTGTATTAGTTTAGGGGTCTGGTCTGGGGTCTTTATTAGTTTAAGGGTCTGGTCTGGGGTCTATATTAGTTTAGGGGTCTGGTCTGGGGTCTGTATTAGTTTAGAGGTCTGGTCTGGGGTCTGTATTTAGGGGTCTGGTCTGGGGTCTGTATTAGTTTAGGGGTCTGGTCTGGGGTCTGTATTAGTTTAGGGGTCTGGTCTGGGGTCTGTATTAGTTTAAGGGTCTGGTCTGGGGTCTATATTAGTTTAGGGGTCTGGTCTGGGGTCTGTATTACTTTAGAGGTCTGGTCTGGGGTCTGTATTTAGGGGTCTGGTCTGGGGTCTGTATTAGTTTAGGGGTCTGGTCTGGGGTCTGTATTAGTTTAGGGGTCTGGTCTGGGGTCTGTATTAGTTTAGGGGTCTGGTCTGGGGTCTGTATTAGTTTAGGGGTCTGGTCTGGGGTCTGTATTAGTTTAGGGGTCTGGTCTGGGGTCTGTATTAGTTTAGGGGTCTGGTCTGGGGTCTGTATTAGTTTAGAGGTCTGGTCTGGGGTCTGTATTTAGGGGTCTGGTCTGGGGTCTGTATTAGTTTAGGGGTCTGGTCTGGGGTCTATATTAGTTTAGGGGTCTGCTCTGGGATCTGTATTAGTTTAAGAGTCTGCTCTGGGGTCTGTATTAGTTTAGGGGTCTGGTCTGGGGTCTATATTAGTTTAGGGGTCTGCTCTGGGATCTGTATTAGTTTAAGAGTCTGCTCTGGGGTCTGTATTAGTTTAGGGGTCTGGTCTGTTGTCTGTATTAGTTTAGAGGTCTGGTCTGGGGTCTGTATTAGTTTAGGGGTCTGGTCTGGGGTCTATATTAGTTTAGGGGTCTGCTCTGGGATCTGTATTAGTTTAAGAGTCTGCTCTGGGGTCTGTATTAGTTTAGGGGTCTGGTCTGGGGTCTGTATTAGTTTAGGGGTCTGGTCTGGGGTCTGTATTAGTTTAGGGGTCTGGTCTGGGGTCTGTATTAGTTTAGTGGTCTGGTAAGTATTTCTTTAAAGGGTCTCTTCATTTTGGGAAATGGCAGCCATATTGGTTGTCACTCAGAAGTTGATATAATTTATATAATTGCTGTACAGAATTTTCACCCACAGTCGGGGGAGGTTCTTTATTGTGTTTTTTGATATTGTCACTTCCTGAATCGGGCGAATAGACTTTTCTTCTTGTTGATATTTTCCAGGACGTCCTCCACAGTAAAAAGACAAAAGTTGATCTCCTCACAAGGTGTCTGAACTCCGCTCTCAAACAGGATTGCGAATGTATTGGCGTCTTTACAATCGGCGAGATCCGAGCCTGCCGCTGGGCCATCATGAATGACCCAGGGCTTGGACCAGGCCTCGGACATCAGTGGTGACTTGTTCAGGTAGATGCCCAGATCTCTGCGGTCTTTCTTTGCTGGGTGTGAGAAGAGAAGCCAGCGGCGACGCTCTTCTCCCTTCTGTTCCAGACCCGGGAACCCTAAGATGCTGCCGGAGCACCCACCCTTCTCCGACTCCTTTAATTTGCGACTTTTTTCAGCAATCTTAAATTCCCCTCCGACGTTTAGCATCAGCGCCTCTATCCGTTTCTTGGAGGGGCTCTGCGCGTTGCAGTACAGCATTTTCTGACCGTCTTCTGACGCAACTTCTGCCAGTTCAGATTCGCCACACTCATGCTTTTCGATTCGTTCTGATATACACCATCGGTTGCCTTGATCCTCGCTGTAGACGTAAAATGCATGCGCCTTGGTGGACCACCATCGTATGCACCAAAATTTGGCAACATACACATAGGCTGGGACCACGAGTTTCCCGCATTGCGTCTGGATACCATGGCCAGGAGACACGAAAAATGTGGCCAGGTTCCTGATGCCGCTCGTCACGTCTGTGATGTCTGTGGGGCCGCTCCATGTCTTCCCACAATCCTTGCTAGTGCAATAGCAGAGCTTGGAGCTGTTTCCCCACTTTCTCATGTGCTCTTCCGTCACACCGCTGGGGATGCAGTTGAAGAAGAGGAACAAGGTCTTGGTGGATTCTTCGTAGACCGGACAGGGGTTCATCATACGGTGATTTTTGAGGCAGAGGTCGTGTAAACTCTGGAGACCTTCCCACTAAAAATATACAAAGTAGATATAAATTATTATGAAAATGTATAAATTATGACAGTATAAAAAATATAAATACATTACAAAATTATATAAATTAGGCTAAAAATATACAAATATAGATAAATTATAAAAAGTATTCAAAATAGGTATAAATTAGTCTAAAAGTAAAAAAAAGATATACATTAGTCTAAAAATACACAAATATACAGTATATTAGAAAATTATAGCAAATAGATATAAATTAGTGTAAAAATACACAAATATATATATAAAAAATAGGTATAAAATAGATTAAAAATATGTAAATAAATCTATCTATACATCTATCTATGTGTGTGTGTGTGTGTGTGTATATATATATATATATATATATATATATATTCTAAAAATATACAAAATAGGCATAAATTATTCTAAAAATATACAAAATAGATATAAATTAGTCTAAAAATATATCTAAATTTTATATATATATATATATATATATATATATATATATATACTGTATATATATATATAAACATGATGTATATAATTTCTAAAAATATAAAAAATACAAATAAGTAAACACATCTAAAAATGTACAAAATGTAAATTAGTATAAAAATATAGAACATACTGATACATACATATATAATAAAAATATACAGAAATGTAGATAAGTAAAAAATCTAATAATAAGTAAAAACATACAAAAATGTAGAAGACAACAAATTATATACAGTGCCTTGCGAAAGTATTCGGCCCCCTTTTCAACCTTTTGCCACATTTCAGACTTCAAACATAAAGATATAAAATTTAAATTTTTTGGTGAAGAATCAACAACAAGTGGAACACAATCGTGAAGTGGAACGAAATTTATTGGTTATTTTAAACTTTTGTGAAAACTAAAAAACTGAAAAGTGGGGCGTGCAATATTATTCGGCCCCTTTACTTTCAGTGCAGCAAACTCACTCCAGAAGTTCAGTGAGGATCTCTGAATGATCCAATGTTGTCCTAAATGACTGATGATGATAAATATAATCCACCTGTGTGTAATCAAGTCTCCGTATAAATGCACCTGCTCTGTGATAGTCTCAGGATTCTGTTTAATGCGCAGAGAGCATCATGAAGACCAAGGAACACACCAGGCAGGTCCGTGATACTGTTGTGGAGAAGTTTAAAGCCGGATTTGGATACAAAAAGATTTCCCAAACTTTAAACATCCCAAGGAGCACTGTGCAAGCGATCATATTGAAATGGAAGGAGAATCAGACCACTGCAAATCTACCAAGACCCGGCCGTCCCTCTAAACTTTCATCTCAAACAAGGAGAAGACTGATCAGAGATGCAGCCAAGAGGCCCATGATCACTCTGGCTGAACTGCAGAGATCTACAGCTGAGGTGGGAGAGTCTGTCCATAGGACAACAATCAGTCGTACACTGCACACATCTGGCCTTTATGGAAGAGTGGCAAGAAGAAAGCCATTTCTCAAAGATATCCATAAAAAGCCACCTGGGAGACACCAAACATGTGGAAGAAGGTGCTCTGGTCAGATGAAACCAATATCCTACTTTTTGGCCACAATGCAAAACGATATGTTTGGTGTAAAAGCAACACAGCTCATCCCCCTGAACACACCATCCCCACTGTCACACATGGTGGTGGCAGCATCATGGTTTGGGCCTGCTTTTCTTCAGCAGGGACAGGGAAGATGGTTAAAATTGATGGGAAGATGGATGGAGCCAAATACAGGACCATTCTGGAAGAAAACCTGTTGGAGTCTGCAAAAGACCTGAGACTGGGACGGAGATTTATCTTCCAACAAGACAATGATCCCTAACATAAAGCAAAATCTACAATGGAATGGTTCACAAATAAACGTATCCAGGTGTTAGAATGGCCAAGTCAAAGTCCAGACCTGAATCCAATCGAGAATCTGAGGAAAGAGCTGAAAACTGCTGTTCACAAACGCTCTCCATCCAACCTCACTGAGCTCCAGCTGTTTTCCAAGGAAGAATGGGCAAGAATTTCAGTCTCTCCATGTGCAAAACTGATAGAGACAAACCCCAAGCGACTTGCAGCTGTAATCGCAGCAAAAGGGGGCGCTACAAAGTATTAACTTAAGGGGGCCGAATAATATTGCACGCCCCACTTCTCAGTTTTTTATTTTTTACAAAAGTATAAAATATCCAATAAATTTCGTTCCACTTCACGATTGTGTCCCACTTGTTGATTCTTCACCAAAAAAATTAAAATTTTATATCCTTATGTCTGAAGCCTGAAATGTGGCAAAAGGTTGAAAAGTTCAAGGGGGCCGAATACTTTCGCAAGGCACTGTATAAATACCCAGCTTTTCCAGACCAATGATTGGCAAATCAGCCAAGTTATATAATAGTTCCTCCCTTTCCAACACTCTTTTCCCACTTAGACTTTACATTTATCACTCCAGGAAAGCTGGGTGAAAACCCCTGTGGAGTTTAATGGTGGTCAGATTGGTTACCACTCAGCTTTCACCAGATGTGGCCAGACCATGAAGTGCCACTATTGTATCATGAAGTGAGGATAGAAGAGGTGGAGTAACACTACTGCAGGATCAGACTACACAGGGTTTGTATGTAGTCTGTATCCATGGTGATATATAGGTCTGTATAGGAGCTGTATACAAAAAAACATGGGAGACTCGTATAAAGCAATACAAAAACGGTTGCTTGAAAAAGTGTGGCCTCCCTTTAAGGAGATGGTGAGATTCTGGGTAGAAGACTTACAGACACAAATCCGGTTTTGTAGATCCCTCTCCTCATGACCAGGCTCTCCGCATCAGCATCGCTCTCACTTTTACGTTTCTCTGCAAACGCCAGAAACACGTTTTCCCCTGTGATGTAGATGAGCGAGGGGATCCGGTACACACATCCGTTGGACTCTTTCTTGAACAGCGAAGTCCGCTCCGGTTGTGTGGCCTTCATGGCAGCAAGAAAGGTTCTAGAAGGCAAAACGCAAGACATGGCGACATTGTATAAAGAAGAGCAGAACCCATCAAAATCAACAAATTATATCTATCCACATTATCTATCTATCTATCTATCTATCTATCTATCTATCTATCTCATATCTATCTATCTCATATCTATCTATCTATCTCATATCTATCTCATATCTATCTATCTATCTATCTCATATCTATCTCATATCTATCTATCTATCTATCTCATATCTATCTATCTTCTATCTATCTATCTATCTCATATCTATCTATCTATCTATCTATCTCATATCTATCTCATATCTATCTATCTATCTCATATCTATCTATCTATCTATCTCATATCTATCTGTCTAGCTCATATCTATCTATCTCATATCTATCTATCTCTCTATCTATCTCATATCTATCTATCTATCTCATATCTATCTATCTATCTATCTCATATCTATCTATCTATCTATCTATCTCATATCTATCTATCTATCTATCTATCTATCTATCTATCCCATATCTATCTATCTATCTATCTATCTCATATCTATCTATCTATCTCATATCTATCTATCTATCTATCTCATATCTATCTCCTATCTATCTATCTCATATCTATCCATCTATCTATCTATCTATCTATCTATCTCATATCTATCTCATATCTATCTATCTATCTATCTATCTATCTATCTATCTATCTATCTATCCCATATCTATCTATCTCATATCTATCTATCTATCTATCTATCTATCTATCTATCTATCTATCTCCTATCTATCTATCTATCTATCTATCTATCTATCAATCTATCTCATATCTATCTATCTATCTCATATCTATCTATCTATCTATCTATCTATCTATCTATCTATCTCATATCTATCTATCTATCTATCTATCTATCTATCTCATATCTATCTATCTATCTATCTATCTCATATCTATCTATCTATCTCATATCTATCTATCTATCTATCTATCTATGTCTTTTCCTTTCAGGCCCGGTATCCGGATAGTTAGGACATGAGCTGATATAATGTGATTACTTTATGTTTTGTAGTAGATAAATATATTTTCCTCCGCTGTGTATTCTCTTCCTGGAGGATTAATGCCAGGGCAGTCTCCGGCAGGGATCTGTGTGCCAGGACCATACCCAGCATGTAATAAACAGTGTCCAGAGCCGCTGTGTGGTCCGTGTGACCATGTATGGTGTCCGCTCTGCACATCTAAAGTCTTCTACATTGTCCTTTAATCTGCCATTATTGGGACCTGCCGGATTATCTAACAAATGTGTTCAGTCTGGACAAATAAATCCTGAAAGGACCAATAACCCCTGATAACACACAAAACCATATACTCATACTTGACAACTCTCCTGGAATTTAGGGGTCTGGTCTGGGGTCTGTCTTAGTTTAGGAGTCTGGTCTGGGGTCTGTATTAGTTTAGGGGTCTGGTCTGGGGTCTGTATTAGTTTAGGGGTCTGGTCTGGGGTCTGTATTAGTTTAGGGGTCTGGTCTGAGGTCTGTATTAGTTTAGGGGTCTGGTCTGGGGTCTGTATTAGTTTAGGGGTCTAGTCTGGGGTCTGTATTAGTTTAGGGGTCTGGTCTGGGGTCTGTATTAGTTTAGGAGGTTTGGTCTGGCATCTGTATTAGTTTAGGGGTCTGGTCTGGGGTCTGTATTAGTTTAGGGGTCTGGTCTGGGTTCTGTATTAGTTTAGGGGTCTGCTCTGGGGCCTGTATTAGTTTAGGGGTCTGCTCTGGGGTCTGTATTAGTTTAGGAGTCTGGTCTGGGGTCTGTATTAGTTTAGGGGTCTGGTCTGGGGTCTGTATTAGTTTAGGGGTCTGATCTGGGGTCTGTATTAGTTTAGGGGTCTGGTCTGGAGTCTGTATTAGTTTAGGGGTCTGGTCTGGCATCTGTATTAGTTTAGGGGTCTGGTCTGGGGTCTGTATTAGTTTAGGGGTCTGGTCTGGGGTCTGTATTAGTTTAGGGGTCTGGTCTGGGGTCTGTAGTAGTTTAGGGGTCTGGTCTGGGGTCTGTATTAGTTTAGGAGTCTGGTCTGGGGTCTGTATTAGTTTAGGGGTCTGGTCTGGGGTCTGTATTAGTTTAGGGGTCTGGTCTGGGGTCTGTATTAGTTTAGAGGTCTGGTCTGGGGTCTGTATTAGTTTAGAGGTCTGGTCTAGGGTCTGTATTAGTTTAGGAGTCTGGTCTGGGGTCTGTATTAGTTTAGAGGTCTGGTCTGTTGTCTGTATTAGTTTAGGGGTCTGCTCTGGGGTCTGTATTAGTTTAGGGGTCTGGTCTGGTTTCTGTATTAGTTTAGGGGTCTGGTCTGGGGTCTGTATTAGTTTAGAGGACTGGTCTGGGGTCTGTATTAGTTTAGGGGTCTGGTTTGGGGTCTGTATTAGATTAGATGTCTGGTCTGGGGTCTGTATTAGTTTAGGGGTCTGGTCTGGGGTCTGTATTAGTTTAGGGGTCTGGTCTGGGGTCTGTATTAGTTTAGAGGACTGGTCTGGGGTCTGTATTAGTTTAGAGGTCTGGTCTGTTGTCTGTATTAGTTTAGAGGTCTGGTCTAGGGTCTGTATTAGTTTAGGGGTCTGGTCTGGTTTCTGTATTAGTTTAGGGGTCTGGTCTGGGGTCTGTATTAGTTTAGAGGTCTGGTCTGGGGTCTGTATTAGTTTAGGGGTCTGGTCTGGGGTCGGTATTAGTTTAGGGGTATGGTCTGGGGTCTGTATTAGTTTAGGGGTCTGGTCTGGGGTCTGTATTAGTTTAGGGGTCTGGTCTGGGGTCTGTATTAGTTTAGAGGTCTGGTCTGGGGTCTGTATTAGTTTAGGGGTCTGGTTTGGGGTCTGTATTAGATTAGATGTCTGGTCTGGGGTCTGTATTAGTTTAGGGGTCTGGTCTGGGGTCTGTATTAGTTTAGGGGTCTGGTCTGGGGTCTGTATTAGTTTAGGGGTCTGGTCTGGCATCTGTATTAGTTTAGAGGTCTGGTCTAGGGTCTGTATTAGTTTAGGGGTCTGGTCTGGGGTCTGTATTAGATTAGGGGTCTGGTCTGGGGTCTGTATTAGTTTAGGGATCTGGTCTGGGGTCTGTATTAGTTTAGGGGCCTGGTCTGGGGTCTGTATTAGTTTAGGGGTCTGGTCTGGGGTCTGTATTAGTTTAGGGGTCTGGTCTAGGGTCTGTATTAGTTTAGGGGTCTGGTCTGGGGTCTGTATTAGTTTAGAGGTCTGGTCTGGGGTCTGTATTAGTTTAGGGGTCTGGTCTGGGGTCTGTATTAGATTAGGGGTCTGGTCTGGGGTCTGTATTAGTTTAGGGATCTGGTCTGGGGTCTGTATTAATTTAGAGGTCTGGTCTGGGGTCTGTATTAGATTAGGGGTCTGGTCTGGGATCTGTATTAGTTTAGGGGTCTGGTTTGGGGTCTGTATTAGATTAGGGGGTCTGGTCTGTCTATATTGGTTTTGTGGGGTTCGCTCTGGTGTGTGTCCACTTTTCGCCCCCTTTCATAATCTCTTGGACGTCCCTTCTATTATGTTATTATTACTTGTGCCGGACAATCTGGATTCTTACTAGAATTAGGTCAGGGATAATAGAACTACAAGCACCAAATTTCCACACGCATGCTGAGACTTGTAGTTCCCCACATCTTCCCTGCATGTTGGACCCTCCCCTCCTCTCATTGTAGTTGCCATCCCGCACGTGTTGTTTTTCTGTCTCGCCCGCTGATGTCATGGGAGTTGTACAGAGCAGCGAGCCAGCGACTCTCCTGTGTTTATATAAGGCAGCGCTGAGGGTCCCCTCTACTAAACCGGGCCACGTACTCGCTTCCATTAATTAACCCCTTACATTACCAGCCTGGAGCATGAACTGCAGCAGTCACGGATCTATCGCTTTGATGTGCCAAAAGTGAATCCCAAACACCTCAAATTGACTCCACCCAGTTTATGTCAGCCATATTGGAAATCAATCAATTAATAAATTTGGCACAATTGATAACGCCTCTTAGCGCCTCTCAACATAGATGTAAAAAATCAGGGACTCGCCGTGTCCTCCTTTAACAAAAACATAACCTAGCAACCAATCAGTTTGGCTTTCACTTTCCTTTGTGACTGGTTGCTATGGGCAACAACGACACTTATCCTTATTTTTAATGTGGAGATCCCCTTCAATATAGGGACACTCATTGTAATATAAGCAGTAAATTGTTGGGGGTAGTAGTGCTGTATCTAAATATCTGTGCTGTATCTAAATATCTGTAATATCGCCGACCTATAAGCGAAGGGCGATTTTCAGAATTATTTTGCAGACTTTTTCATCCCCCAAAGCCGACACCTGTTTTTCGGGCTGTCGGGCAGCCATTCTTGTGTTGATGCCCCCTCGCTTTTTGTAGGAGTTTGTTCACACTGAACACAAGAGACAATTTTCGAAAAACAGATTAGACTGTATCGCCAGCTGAAGTCGCCATGTGACGTGTCGGCAGCCAGTTCTCCTATAGAGTCTATAGTGAGAAGATATTGGTGAACTTACCAGAGTCTGGTGACCGGCAGCTGTTGTTCTCTGGTATCAGCAGTGCCCGTCCTGTGTCTGCGCTGAGGTGACAGCCTGCAGATGTGGCTGATGTTCCTCTTTCACTGTGTTGATAGGAAACTCCCAAAACTTCCCCGAGCTCCTATTGGCTGCAGTGAGTGTGTGCTGGGCGCTGCAGCCTCGCACTGCCTTGTACTGTGCGCCCCCCTGCACTGTGTACCCCCCCAGTACACTGTACCAGATCTCCTCTCCGCACTGTGTACCCCCCCAGTACACTGTACCAGATCTCCTCCCTGCACTGTGTACCCCCCCAGTACACTGTACCAGATCTCCTCCCCGCACTGTGTACCCCCCCCCCCGTACACTGTACCAGATCTCCTCCCCGCACTGTGTACCCCCCCAGTACACTGTACCAGATCTCCTCCCCGCACTGTGTACCCCCCCCCCGTACACTGTACCAGATCTCCTCCCCGCACTGTGTACCCCCCCAGTACACTGTACCAGATCTCCTCCCCGCACCATGGTTCTCCCTGCTGTTCTGTCCGTGCAGACTCCATCTGTTTCCTTTCTGTATCCTGACAGAGGAAAACAATCAGGGAACTGCCCTGTAATTCCAGGAATGACGTCTAGGGGGCGCAAGAGCACCGAAAAATATGTGTGATCCTGACTGCTGAGCTGTGTATCTAATCCTGTCATGTGTGATACTGTGTGCTGAGCTTTGTATCTAATCCCATCATGTGTGATACTCTCCGCTGAGCTGACTGTCTATAAGACTATCAATTTCTCCAGTAAGGTGTCAGCTCTTATGGGCAGGGTCTTCTCTCCTGTAGAGTGTAAGCTCTTATGGGCAGTGTCTTCTCTCCTGTAGAGTGTAATCTCTTATGGGCAGGGACCTCTCTCCTGTAGAGTGTGAGCTCTTATGGGCAGGGTCCTCTCTCCTGTAGAGTGTAAGCTCTTATGGGCAGGGTCCTCTCTCCTGTAGAGTGTAAGCTCTTATGGGCAGGGTCCTCTCTCCTGTAGAGTGTAAGCTCTTATGGGCAGGGTCCTCTCTCCTGTAGAGTGTAAGCTCTTATGGGCAGGGTCCTCTCTCCTGTAGAGTGTGAGCTCTTATGGGCAGGGTCCTCTCTCCTGTACATTATAAGCTGTTATGGGCAGGGACCTCTCTCCTGTAGAGTATGAGCTCTTATGGGCAGGGTCCTCTCTCCTGTAGAGTGTAAGCTCTTATGGGCAGGGTCCTCTTTCCTGTAGAGTGTAAGCTCTTATGGGCAGGGCCCTCACTCCTGTACAGTGTAAGCTCTTATGGGCAGTGTCTTCTCTCCTGTAGAGTGTAAGCTCTTATGGGCAGGGTCCTCTCTCCTGTAGAGTGTAAGCTCTTATGGGCAGGGTCCTCTCTCCTGTAGAGTGTAAGCTCTTATGGGCAGGGCCCTCACTCCTGTACAGTGTAAGCTCTTATGGGCAGGGTCCTCTCTCCTGTACAGTGTAAGCTGTTATGGGCAGAGTCCTCTCTCCTGTAGAGTGTAAGCTCTTATGGGCAGGTCCTCTCTCCTGTACATTATAAGCTGTTGTGGGCAGGGTCCTCTCTCCTGTAGAGTGTAAGCTCTTATGGGCAGGGTCCTCTCTCCTGTACATTATAAGCTGTAGAGTGTAAGCTCTTATGGGCAGGGTCCTCTCTCCAGTAGAGCGTAAGCTCTTATGGGCAGGGTCCTCTCTCCTGTATAGTGTAAGCTCTTATGGACAGGGTCCTCTCTCCTGTAGAGTGTAAGCTCTTATAGGCAGGGTCCTCTCTCCTGTAGAGTGTAAGCTCTTATGGGCAGGGCTCTCACTCCTGTACAGTGTAAGCTCTTATGGGCAGGGTCCTCTCTCCTGTAGAGTGTAAGCTCTTATGGGCAGGGTCCTCTCTCCTGTAGAGTGTAATCTCTTATGGGCAGGGCTCTCACTCCTGTACAGTGTTAGCTCTTATGGGCAGGGTCCTCTCTCCTGTAGAGTGTAAGCTCTTATGGGCAGGGTCCTCTCTCCTGTAGAGTGTAATCTCTTATGGGCAGGGCTCTCACTCCTGTACAGTGTTAGCTCTTATGGGCAGGGTCCTCTCTCCTGTAGAGTGTAAGCTGTTATGGGCAGGGTCCTCTCTCCTGTAGAGCGTAAGCTCTTATGGGCAGGGTCCTCTCTCCAGTAGAGCGTAAGCTCTTATGGGCAGGGTCCTCTCTCCAGTAGAGCGTAAGCTCTTATGGGCAGGGTCCTCTCTCCTGTAAAGTGTAAACTCTTTTGGACAGGGTCCTCTCTCCTGTAGAGTGTAAGCTCTTATGGGCAGGGTCCTCTCTCCTGTAGAGTGTAAGCTCTTATGGGCAGGGTCCTCTCTCCTGTACATTATAAGCTGGTATGGGCAGGGTCCTCTCTCCTGTAGAGTGTAAGCTCTTATGGGCAGGGTCCTCTCTCCTGTAGAGTGTAAGCTCTTATGGGCAGGGTTCTCTCTTCTGTAGAGCGTAAGCTCTTATGGGCAGGATCCTCTCTCCTGTACATTATAAGCTGTTATGGGCAGGGTCCTCTCTCCTGTAGAGTGTGAGCTCTTATAGGCAGGGACCTCTCTCCTGTAGAGTGTAAGCTCTTATGGGCAGGGTCCTCTCTCCTGTAGACTGTAAGCTCTTATTGCCAGGGTCCTCTCTCCTGTAGAGTGTAATCTCTTATGGGCAGGGTCTTCTCTCCTGTAGAGTGTAAGCTCTTATGGGCAGGGTCCTCTCTCCTGTAGAGTGTAAGCTCTTATGAGCAGGGTCCTCTCTCTTGTAAAGCGTAAGCTCTTATGAGCAGGTTCCTCTCTCCTGTAGAGTGTAAGCTCTTATGGGCAGGGTCCTCTCTCCTGTACATTATAAGCTGTTATAGGCAGGGACCTCTCTCCTGTAGAATGTAAGCCCTTATGGGCAGGGTCCTCTCTCCTGTAGACTGTAAGCTCTTATGGGCAGGGCCCTCTCTCCTGTAGAGTGTAATCTCTTATGGGCAGGGTCCTCTCTCCTGTAGAATGTAATCTCTTATGAGCAGGGTCCTCTCTCCTGTAGAGTGTAAGCTCTTATGGGCAGGGTCCTCTCTCCTGTAGAGTGTAAGCTCTTATAAGCAGGGACCTCTCTCCTGTAGAGTGTAAGCCATTATGGGCAGGGTCCTCTCTCCTGTAGAGTGTAAGCTCTTATGGGCAGGGTCCTCTCTCCTGTAGAGTGTGAGCTCTTATGGGCAGGGACCTCTCTCCTGTAGAGCATAAGCTCTTATGGGCAGGGTCCTCTCTCCTGTAGAGTGTGAGCTCTTATGGGCAGGGACCTCTCTCCTGTAGAGCATAAGCTCTTATGGTCAGGATCCTCGCTCCTGTAGAGCATAAGCTGTTATGGGCAGGGACCACTCTCTTGCACAGCTTTTATGGTTAGGGACCCACAACTTTAGTCTCATGGTTATATGAAGACTGGCCTAATATAGAGATTCCAACATGGCGCACTGATGCAAATAACACAAATGGAGCAGAGTTCCTGCAATAATTTGTTACTTTTATTAGTTAACACTGACTGCCCTTTTTAGGGTGTGTAGATCTTTACAACTGTGTTTTTTTTTGCTTCAAATGCATCAAAAATAAAAAAAAAAAGCCTTTATTTATACAGTGTTAATGCTAAATCTGTGATGCTATGACTATAGCTCTATACAGACCTATGTGTCTCCATGGCAACAGACTACTAATACACCCTGTGTAGTCTGATTCTGCAGTCATGTGTTACTCCCTCCACACATGAGAACAGTAAAGGCATCTGTGGTCAGAGCAGGTCAGTGTTGTTCACACGCAGCAGTTTACATGCTGCATTCTCTCTCTTTAGTGGCACTTACAGGTGGCTAGTCTAGAATACCCCTTAAAGAGCCGTGAAAAACGAGTAGGCATACCAGTGTGTCCGGAGACCCCTCATCTGCATACAGCACGGTTTCACAGTTTTTGTTTTTCACCAGTATTGAGTTCTGGTTGGCCGGATAAGATGCCTTGAGTCTTATGGGCAAGTATGCAAATTAGTTTGACACTAGAGAGAAGGAAAACTTTCTCTGTAGTTCCACTTACATCTAACTAGTCTGTAAGTCAATGTCCAAACTATTAAAGATCTTGTCCTAACAAGAGGAGATCTGGTGGGGGGGGGGGGGCTTTGCTTGTAAGACTCCTAACTACAGCTAGATCTCAGCAATGAGAATTCAGAAAAGTAGGAAGCGCCCACTGAACTCTGAACCTGCAGCTCCACAAGCAGAAAACTCCCACTGTGCTCTGAACATGCGTTTTTAAAATCATAGAACATCCACTGAGCTGTGAACCAGCAGCTCCACAAACAGGGAATACCCACTGAGCTCTGAACTGCAGCTTCACAAACAGGGAGTGCCCACTGAGCTCTGAACCTGCATCTCCACAGGCAGCAAATTATGAAGAATAAAAGAGGCACTGGAAGAATCAACCAAAATCCCTCTGGGTACAGAATAAAACTGTCTCTCTAGTGTCTAGTCATATATGACACTTACAACTAGCTAACCTGTAAGTCAATGTCTAACCCATCAAAAACCTCTTCCTCTGAAAAATAGAGATAGTTTGCATTTCTTTTCCCAGGGGACTTTGATTCTAAGACTCTCTACATCAGCAAATTCTCAGTTGCTTATAGAAGAATTAGCTCCCAGAAATCTCTGCTTACACCAGGAAGGAGACACAGGCAAGAGTTTTGAAGGCAGGAAAAGTGTATGCCCACTGAGTTCTGAATGTGCAGCTCCACAAGACAGAAACACCAACTGAGCCCTGAACCTGCAGCTCCACAAGGATAGAACGCCCACTGAGCTCTGAACCTGCAGCTCTACAAGAAAAGAACATCCACCGAGCTCTGAACCTGCAGCTCTACAAGGAAAGAACATCCACCGAGCTCTAAACCTGCCGCTCTACAAGGAAAGAACATCCACCGAGCTCTGAACCTGCCGCTCCACAAGGAGAGAACACCCACTGAGCTCTAAACTTGCAGCTCTACAAGGAGGGGACACCCACTGACCTCTGAACCTGCAGCTCCACAAAGAGGAAACACCCACTGAGCTCTGAACCTGCAGCTCCACAAGCAGCAATGTCAAAGAAAGTGTAAAAAATAAAACAGGCACAACAGAAAAACACAATCTAAAAAACTCGGCTTATACGTCAGGTACTTTTGTGTGCCACCATTTTTCTACATTGAATTTCCTGGGTTTTATGATGCATGTTCACCCGGGCACCGGCCGCCCCAGAGCTCCAGCAGGACAATTCCATTGTATAATGCTCCTACCACTCAGGTCCTGTGCTGGGTATAACATATATGCAGGTTTGCATGACTATAACTTGCAACATCTGCTATACACATTGTAAGGCCTCAGGGGCAGCACATGACAAAATGTCACCCAAGGATAGAGGTGGCCATGACGTCAGATGCAGACAGTGGTGTAGGAAGAGGGGGAGTCTCTACATTCAGGGGAAAATAAACTTAATAAAAACTTCATCGTGCCAGTGATGTCATAGTGACAGAGGTATAGAACCTTATAGCTATGAGGGTACAGTACAGTGACAGGAAGTGTTGTCATAGGGACACAGGTAGAGAACCTTATATTGTCAGAGGCTTCTGATATTTCCAGGTTTATCATCCATGTTAGTTCATTAGTTTTTTTATCCAGTGTCTGTACCAGGGAGATCTTGATCCAGTGGTCATTCTGGGCCCTCCAGGGGTAGGGGCCCACTCCATAAGCCACGCCCCCTTTCTATAAGCGATATTAATCTGCATACAAGGGAGAGACAGGACTGAGGGTCACAATGCTCAACTTTCCTACAGAAGAGGGGGGGGGGTCAGAGGTTATAAGAGTATAGCAGCACCAGGATGTGGGGCCCCATATTCATTATTGCCCAGGGGCCCCACTCTCAACCCCACATAAGACATATTGGCAGTGTTCTACCTTCAGCTACTATTACATTCTTAAGTTAGCTAAACTTAGTCAATGGTGGTTCTCCAGCTGCTGGGGAACTACAAGTCCCAGCATGCCCTAGCAGCGCCTATGGTCTATATGTCCTTGTATTTGTTAGGGGAGGTCATCAGTGAATGCAGGGAGTTGTAATCCTCAGGCTTAGGTGTATGATTGGAGTTATAGTCCATAAATTGTCAGGGCATGCTGAGAGGTATAATCTACAGGATGTAAGAGCATGCTGAGGGTTGTAGTCTGCAGACTGGGGTATGTTGGGGGTTGCAGTATAGAGATTGTCAGGTCATGCTGGGAGTTGCAGTACACAGATTATCAGGACATGCTGGGTGTTGTAGTCTGCCGGAGAGTACATGTTGTCAGGGCATGGAATATGCAGATTATCAGAACATGCTGGGAGTTGTAGTATCCTAACAGACAGCCACAGGTTGCTCGAGACTCAGCTACAGCAGATTCCCAGCACACGGGGATCCAGTATGACTCCGCCTACCACAGCGCCCCCATACTATGACCTATACATTAAACATGGCAGCCATGGCGTGTTCACATGGTATTGTCCACAGCGGTCAATCATTCCGGTTTAGTGACTAGCAGTGAAGTCCTCCGCCATCTTGTCACTGTTTAATCAAAGGACGATGGATGGAAGAGATGAATGACAATTAAAGGGCCGGCTCTGTATATAATGAGAAGTTCTAGAACTTTCCGATAGTTTTGGCGTTTCAATTCCTCACCATTTCCAAGATCTCCGCTTGTTGTCAGTGAATTTATAACCAAAGGGTGAAATGAAAACCTGTTCACGTATGGCGAAAATGCACAGGTCCAATATGGCGGACATGGCGGCTTTGCTGTGGGAACAGACAATGCTCTGTGAGTGAAACAAATCAATTGCGGCGCACAAATCTCTGTCCTGACAGTCTGTCACAATGTATCAGGGCAGAGACCAGACTGGAGAATTGTCTACACTGGATACAACTGTAACAAACCCTCAGCTGTGAGAGGTATGAGGTCTGTAGACTGGAGAGTGTTGTCATTCACTGTCAGGCAGCAGAGATCCTGGAAATGAAGAGGAACAGACACACGTCATTGTCATTTACCTTGGGGCCACTTCATAAAGGGATCCTGTCAGCACTATTAACATGTCCTCATGATGCTGATGTTTAGGGCCCCAAACCTGGCAGTGTCAGACTCCTCTCCGGGGCCCTCAGACTCAAGTGCCAATAAAGCGAGGTGTGGAGTCCTCGGCTTAAAGGGGTTTACCAGGCAAATTGGAATATAAAAGAAGTGATACCCTACTAACCTCCGTTCCAGTGTCAGGTTCCCGATTCGATTCTGTGCCCAAGTATTAGCCGTGATGTCACCGGTGCCCAACATGTGACCACTGCGGCCAATCACTGGGTATTATCAATGACATCACCAGTACCCAACTTGTGACCACTGTGTCCAATCACTAAGTATTAGTAGTGATGTCACTGGTACCCAACATGTAACTGCTGCGGCCAATCACTGGGTATTGGCAGTGACATCACTAGTACCCAACATGTGACCACTGCGGCCAATCACTAAGTATTAGCAGTGACATCACTAGTACCTAACACGTGACCACTGCGGCCAATCACTAAGTATTAGCAGTGACATTACCAGTACCCAACATGTGACCACTGCAGCCAATCACTGGGTATTAGCAGTGACATCACTAGTACCCAACATGTGACCACTGCGGCCAATCACTGGGTATTAGCAGTAACATCACTAGTACCCAACATGTAACTGCTGCGGCCAATCACTGAGTATTAGCAGTGACATCACTAGTACCCAACATGTGACCGCTGCGGCCAATCACTGGGTATTAGCAGTGACATCATTGGTACCCAACATGTGACCGCTGCGGCCAATCACTGGGTATTAGCAGTGACATCACTAGTACCCAACATGTGACCGCTGCGGCCAATCACTGGGTATTAGCAGTGACCTCACCAGAACCCAACATGTGACCACTTAGGCCCGTGATTGGCCGCACTGACTGCTTCATTTCCAGTCCACCTAATGTGGGCACAGAATGGAACAGGGGACCCAATGCTGGAAAAGAGGGCCAGGAGAAGACTTTGGCACCGCCAAGTTTAGCCCTAAACCCCAGCAGCATGAGGACATACCGGAGCTTTAGGAGCCCCAAACTGTTGACAGGATCCCTTTAAATTGCCATGTGTCAAATCCATCATCCTATTGATTTCCATGTACCGGAGGAGACGATGGGCGCCATTTGCTCCGGCTGTCTGTAGTGAATGACGCCCATAGACATGAATCCCTCTGCACACTGCACGGTTACGATCAAATTATTAGCAGCCTGACAGAACCCGTGGTGCAAGTGTGAACAGAGTCTTAAGGGCTTAGTGCTTAGAGGAATTGTTCAGAAGCTCTTCCACCGTGAACCTCCGGAAGGTGATCTTCTCACAAGCGCCCAGCCCACATTCGAACAAGCAGGCGAAGGTGTGGTCGTCCTGGCAGACCGCCAAGTCCGAGTACCCGCTGGGGCCCTCATTGATGACCCACGGCTGGTTCCAGCTGGACGGTACAAGTGGAGACTTATTCAAGTAAATTCCCAAATCCACGCGTCTCAGACTACTGGTCGGGTGGGAGTACAAGAGCCAAGACGTGGCGGGTCTCTTAAGGCAAGACTCCTGGGACTCATCGGGGCCATCGAGCTCATCTTCTTCTCGGTGGGCCTCCATGGGCTGGTAGCTCACCACACTTCCTTGGCATCCATGCGGCGGCTCACAGAGGCTCTTGTTGTAGTAGGCTTCACCAAACTCCATGGAGTGGGGGATGCTGGTCGCTTCCACCCGGTAGTGTTGACTGGTTCTTGCGCTGCAGTAAAGCAGGTCATTGCCGTTGCCGCAAGACACATCGGCCACTTCGCACTCCACCGTCTTCTGCTGCCACAGCCCGCTGCCCTTGTGCCAAGTCTCACCATAGTCATCGCTGTAGAAGATGAAAGAATGAGGCTTGGTCTTCCAAGGAACGGGCAGACCACAGATACGGGTGTGGGTGTAATACAGGTACGCCGGCACAATCAACATGTCCGAAGGTGAACGGACCCCGTGACCGGGGCCCACGGCCAAGGTGGCGCAGTTCTTCAAGTCCTCGCCCAGAACCTCCTCTGTCACGTCCTTCGGCAGGCTCCAGGATCTGCCATGGTCGTGGCTGGTGACGTAGCAAAGACGGGCGGCGTTTCTGCCGGTGAGGATTTGGAACCTTTCAGAGCAGTTGGATTTGACGCAAATGAAGAAGAGGAAGACGGTCTTGGTGGTGGGATCGTAGAGCGGGCAGGGGTTCATGGTCCGGTGGCCCGGCAGTTTGGCGTGTCTTACCGCAATCATGTTTTCCCACTGAAGAGACAAAGGGAAGAGGTTACCGAATATTGGAGGGTAAAGAAAACGCTCCCTATCTAGGCAGGGACTAAAGCTTGTTCATCCTGAGCTTTCTGGTTCATAAATAGAATGCCAGAACTGCAGTGTGGACTGACACCAAGGTAGAAACACAAAATCCGTCCACTATAAATCTTAAAGATCCCTGCTCCCCACCCCCACCAGTATATAAACATGGTTCTGCCTGACCACCCCCCTATACAGGCAAGGAACCCCGTACCTGCACCCCGCCCGGCCCCACGATTCCTCTCCTCATCACTAGGTACAGGGCGTCCTGGTCATCAGGAGAAGAGCGTTTCTCAGCGAAGGCCAAGAAGATGGAAGGCTGCGGGAGATACAGCAGAGCCGGGATACGGTACGTGACGCCGCTGCACTCCTGCTGGAAGAGGGTCATCGTGTCTGGAGAGGAGGCCCCCGACATGTCTGCAAAAGAGAGAGCAGGTTATGTGTGATAGAGTCTGCTGAGCTGTGTATCTAATCCTGTCCTGTGTGATACAGCCTGCTCAGCTGTGTATCTAATCCTATCCTGTGTGATACTGTATCCAATCCTATTATTTGTGATACTGTCTGCTGAGCTGTGTATCTAATCCTATGTGATAAGGGGTGTAACTAGCAAAGAATGGGTACCATAGCAAACTTTTGGCTTGGCCCCCCCCCCACCTCCCCTCATAGTAACCCCCACTCAGTATAATGCCCCATTTACACATAGCATATTATCCCATAGTGGCCCCTTTGGCAGAACCCGAAATTTTTGGGGTACACCACTCACGAATCATTATTATACTCCGGGGTCTTTTCAGAGCCTGGAGTATAATGATCGGAGGCCCAGGGGAGGTGAGAGTCATAAAAGCCAGTGTTACTCACCATTCCTGGGCTCCGCCGCCACCCCCTGCTGTTTCCAGCCCTCTTTAATGACGTCACAAAAGTGGGTTATACTGGCCTGGCCCTCTGTGATGTCACTACAGAGGCCAGAGACAGCATGAAGTCACCGCAGAGGTGAGTAACACTGGTTTTTATGTTTGTCACCTCCGATCATTATACTCCGGGGTCTGAAGAGATCCCACAGTATAATAATAGCAGTATTTGGGGTTCACTCAACAAATAATCTTGCTACGAGCCTGTGGCATTACTTACCGATCCCCACTCCTGCTCACAGCCGCCTCTGCTTCCCCTTCTGCCCTCCAGGGGGCCCCTGGGACACAAGAGGCCGTAAGCAGGAGCGGGGATCGGTAAGTAAATAGGGCCCATTACCTGCTGGGGTAACACTGTGTGTGATACTGTCCGCTGAGCCGTGTATCTAATCCTACCATGCATGATACTGTCTGTTAAACCGTATATCTAACCCTGTCATGTGTGATACTGTCCGCTGAGCTGTGTATCTAATCCTACCATGCATGATACTGTCTGCCAAGCTGTGTATCTAATCCTGTCATGTGTGATACTGTCTGACGAGCTGTGTATCTAATCCTGTCGTGTGTGATACCGTCTGCCGAGCTGTGTATCTAATCCTTTCATGTGTGATACTGTCTGCCGAGCTGTGTATCTAATCCTGTCATGTGTGATACCGTCTGCTGAGCTGTGTATCTAATCCTGTCATGTGTGATACCGTCTGCCGAGCTGTGTATCTAATCCTTTCATGTGTGATACTGTCTGCTGAGCTGTGTATCTAATCCTGTCATGTGTGATACTGTCTGCCGAGCTGTGTATCTACAGTAATCCTGTCATGTGTGATACCGTCTGCTGAGCTGTGTATCTAATCCTGTCGTGTGTGATACCGTCTGCCGAGCTGTGTATCTAATCCTGTCATGTGTGATACTGTCTGTTAAACCGTATATCTAACCCTGTCATGTGTGATACCGTCTGCCGAGCTGTGTATCTAATCCTACCATGCATGATACTGTCTGCCAAGCTGTGTATCTAATCCTGTCGTGTGTGATACCGTCTGCCGAGCTGTGTATCTAATCCTGTCATGTGTGATACTGTCTGCCGAGCTGTGTATCTAATCCTGTCATGTGTGATACTGTCTGTTAAACCGTATATCTAATCCTGTCATGCGTGAAACTGTCTGCCGAGCTGTGTATCTAATCTCATGTGTGATACTTACTGCTCTAGTACTTAAACTTGCCATGAGTGATACAGCAGCTCAATAGAGAGTATCTAAACTCAAACTATATACACCCCATACCCCAGGTGCTCCTATATACAGCCCTGTACACACACAGCCGCCTCTCACTCTCCTCACCTCCTTCCTTACCCGCAGCCTGTTCCGATCTGTACACAACAAAATAGGCCAGCTGATCATAAGTGTCCCTGTCACTGCAGCCGCCGGCCATGTTTCTGGAGACCAAGATGCATAGGATAGTATACGTACAGACGCAGCCAACATGGCGCCTGCAGAGTTCCGTATACAGTAAGCGGCACCTCTAGTGATGAGAAGCTTCCAGCTGTGACATGGGATCTGTCAGGTGACCCGGAGCTGGTTATATATAGGAGTCAGCAGCTGTCCCCTCAGTCATAGAGCGGGCGGGTCAGCAGGAAAGTCATGGCAGGTGCTGAGGTAATCAGAACCCGCTATTCAGTGCTGCTGCGCCACCTGGTGGTCACGGCGGGAACAGCAAGGCTTTCCATCCATAGGGCTCCTGACAATGCTCAGTATCTCTGCTTGCTGTCATCCTATAGGAATCTCCATAACTTATAGAAAAGTCCAGCACATAATTGGGGCAGAATTTTATCCCCTATTGGCTGTTACACTGGGTATAATAATGTCCATTCTAAGAACTACCACTAGAGGGAGCGTAATAACATAGTACACTGTAGGCTCTGGAGCTCCGCCTAGTGGTGTCTGCAGGTATCACAAGACTATGTGCATGCAGAGGATTCGGAGCATTGTATCAGACAAACAGAATTGTGACCCCTAAAATCACATATTATAGAACCAAGTGCACCAAATATTATACCCAATAACCACAGGATGGAGAACTATAGAGAACCCCTTTAAATTTTGGCACCGCGTCTCATCTCCCAGTGTTTACCTTGTATCAGCAAGACCCGTGATCATGGAATATCATTTCGCCAGTATTGGGAGATGTTCACACGTGGCAGATTTTTGATCTGAACATGCCCTTAAAGGCAATGCACCAGTTGTGGAGCCCGTCTTCGATCGGCACAACATTCCTTAAAGGGGCACTCCACCCAAATACAATGAGGGCTTGGATCCCAGCTCATCAGGAGATCCCATGACATCATTTTTGCTACTAGCCACTCCCATCATGTGACCCCACCCATCAGGGGATCCCCTGACAACATTGTTGCAGTCAGCCACTCCCAACACGTGACCAGAATTGATGGTTGGAGAATAGGAATTTATATATTACATATTTCCCATGATGCACTTCGGGCGGAGCTTTGTCCTATATGACTTTGACAAGAGGGAGGAGTCTGACACCCAACTGATGGCCTAAGAAAATGGTTGTCAGTAACATAAAACCAGCAGCTGCTACAATGTATTACACCGTACGGTCACCATGACTACAGGGAGTGCAACAATGTTACAGTGTGCAAGGGGAGGAGCTTACATCGCCCTTTAAGTGACTCACATGAAGCCCCTCCCCCCCCCGGACGCGTTCCATAAACTCAGAGGCGACACCCGGATATTTTGCATCTTCTCTCCTTTTTATTGGAAAAACAGACTTTTAGAAAACTGCAGTTCGAGAAACGAAACGTCAGAAGTGGAGCGAGCGCGACCTCAGACGGGACGACGGCGACAGATCGCAGCGTGATAAGCGTCACACACACAGCACGGCCGCTGCTCTCCCTTGTATTTCCATCAAATAAATAAAAAAAAACTGAAGAAATGGACAGAAAGAGGCGCCGAGGCAGCTGCTCCGGGGAGGGGGGGGGGGGGAGGGGAAAGGTACAAAAAAAAAAAAAAAAAAGCTTTTTCAAAAATTAAAAGGAAAAAATATTGGTTAGCGGCTGCGACTGCGGGGCTTCTGTGGACCATGCAGCTTCAGGCTGTATACAGTATATAGGTCCTACGTCATCTAGTGACTATAGGTGGCGCTAGAGGTGACCAAACAAGGAATGGCGGCAGCCTGGACGTGGCAAGGGTTAATGATCAAAAAAAAAAAAAAAAATTCCGGAGCAATGGCGGCCGTTCCATTATTGTGGCGTATTTCGAGCGTGTCAGGTAGGAGACATTTAAAGGGGGTTGTCCAAGGTTATAAAACATCGCAGCGTGCGTCTAACAGCGCCACCCCTGTCCGCAGGTAAAGTGTGGTACTGCAGCTCAGACTCATCCCCGTCAATGGATAGATGTAATACCAGACACAACCCATGGACAGGGGGGTGCGCTGTATTTGACTACTTCTGGACATCCCCTTTAAGACTAGGGCTCCACAGAGACAAAAAGGTTTCTTTATGGGGGGGGGGGGGGGGGGTAATAAAAATGATGTGTCGCTCACACCGCGGTCACATGATGCCGCCATTTTACCGCAAATCGTGGGCGGAGCCAACACCTTAAGTGCATTATAAATGCAAAACTGCAAGTCGCTGCCATCAAATGGTGAAAAAAAAATTGTATTTGTCCATTTCATCTGTTCCTGGGAAAGCTGGGTGACCATCACTAGGTCTGCCACTACATTACTCACCCGGAGTCCTGACATGGGTCACCGGGGCCGATCTGATGCCGGGTGACTACCTTCTGTGCTGGCGGTCATAGCAGCCGTCACCCAGCTTTCCCGGGAGCAGATACAACTAAGAGGACGACTCCAGAACTTGGGGGAGATCGTAGATTTGGGGTCACTGTCGCAGTGGATTTTAGACTGGAATGGATGGAAGTCTGAAGGAGTTGTCATCCCCTGGATTTTGCCAGCAGAGGATGATAGGAGTTGTAGTCTTGTCGGTGAATGTTGGGCTCAGTTGTGCAATGGGCCGGGTGATAGAGAAGGGGTGGGGGGCGCCCGATAGATCTGGGGGTGTCGAGTTCCCCTGAGCTTGGTTCATCTGCATTAATGCGTTTATACTCTAGTTACAGCCAAAGCTGCAGTCACAATTCTGGTTACATCATGCACTGCACTCCGGCCAGCACAGAGGCACCGGACTCCCATAATGCATTGCATTTGGGGTACCAAACAGAAAAGAAGGGGGTCGGCCACGCCAGAAGATGGCGCTAACAAGCAGGAAGGTGCAGGGCCGGGCATCCTGAGCATTACCAGGGAACCAGCAGAATTGTGGGTGCAGCTTTGGGGGTGACTAGAGTAGAAGACCGACTATAACAGCGCTCTAAAGAGGACAGGATGTAACAGCAGTATTGTGAGTGCAGCTCTGAGGGTGGAATGATAGCAAGCACCGGCAGAGGGGTGAACGCAGCTCTGGAGGTGACTGGAGTACAAAACCAGTAAAGCAAACTATCTGCAACGTGAAGAAGAGGAGTCCCCCTTTAAGCTGCAGTATGTGTACGTGTCACCGGGGCTCTGACCGAGGGGGAGTGGCCCTGTGAGGGGTGCAGAGCCCTTACGTTGGGGGTGTGGGGCGGGGGGAGACCTTCCTATAGGGTGGCATCGTTTCGGCTTTATATCCCTCTCAGTGTAAAAACGTTGCGGGGCGGCTCCGGAGGGATCTACTTCATCTTCTTCTCCGAGGCCAGACTGTCGTGGAGCTTGGAGACCTCCGGCTCAAACATGTCCATGACTAAGGTGCCGCTCTCATCGAAGAAGCGGGCGATGGAGCGCGTGAACTCGGCGTCTCGCTGCTGCTTACTCTTCCCGCTGATAAAGGTGACCTTCAGGGTGTACTTGTCATCAAACCTGGAGGAAACGGGGAGAAGTCAGAGGAGGAGGAGCCTGGTAACCCCGCCCACTAAGAGGGAAAGTACTGATAACCCCACCCACTAAACAAAATAGACCGAGAATCCTTGTAACCCCACCCACTACTATAGAAAGCCTGAGGCCTAACAACTCCGCCCACTGAGAAAGCCCAAGGGACCGGCTAACCCCGCCTACAAATAGAGAGAGTCCGGCTAACCCCGCCTACTAAACAAAACAGACCGAGAATCCTTGTAACCCCACCCACTACTATAGAAAGCCTGAGTCCTAACAACTCCGCCCACTGGGAAAGCATGAGAGTCCGGCTAACCCCGCCTACTAATAGAGAGAGTCCTGCTAACCCCGCCTACTAATAGAGAGAGTCCTGCTAACCTCGCCTACTAATAGAGAGTTCGGCTAATCCCGCCTACTAATAGAGAGCCCTGCTAACCCCACCTACTAATAGAGAGAGTCCTGCTAATCCCACCTACTAATAGAGTCCTGCTAACCCCGCCTACTAAAAGAGAGTCCTTCTAACCCCACCTACTAATAGAGAGTCCTGTTAACCCCACCTACTAATAGAGAGAGTCCTGTTAACCCCACCTACTAATAGAGAGTCCTGCTAATCCCACCTACTAATAGAGAGAGTCCTGCTAATCCCACCTACTAATAGAGTCCTGCTAATCCCACCTACTAATAGAGAGTCCTGCTAACCCTGCCTACTAATAGAGAGTTCGGCTAATCCCACCTACTAATAGAGAGCCCTGCTAACCCCACCTACTAATAGAGAGTCCTGCTAACCCCGCCTACTAAAAGAGTCCTTCTAACCCCACCTACTAATAGAGAGTCCTGCTAACCCCACCTACTAATAGAGAGAGTCCTGCTAACCCCACCTACTAATAGAGAGTCCTGCTAACCCCACCTACTAATAGAGAGAGTCCTGCTAACCCCACCTACTAATAGAGAGAGTCCGGCTAACCCCGCCTACTAATAGAGAGAGTCCGACTAACCCCGCCTACTAATAGAGAGAGTCCGAC
The DNA here is from genome assembly GCA_947044405.1 of Leptodactylus fallax. NCBI lineage: Eukaryota > Metazoa > Chordata > Amphibia > Anura > Leptodactylidae > Leptodactylus > Leptodactylus fallax. The sequence continues at coordinate 1,443,457 of CAMRHE010000418.1, forward strand.
TAACCCCGCCTACTAATAGAGTCCTTCTAACCCCACCTACTAATAGAGAGAGTCTGACTAACCCTGCCTACTAATAGAGAGAGTCCGACTAACCCCGCCTACTAATAGAGAGAGTCCAACTAACCCCGCCTACTAATAGAGAGTCTGACTAACCCCGCCTACTAATAGAGTCCTGATAACCTCGCCTATTAATAGAGTCCTGATAACCTCGCCTATTATAGAAAGCTTGAGTCCTAACAACCCTGCCTACCCTTACAAAAAGCCTGCGAGTCCTGCTAACCACACCCACTCAAAAAGCCTGCGAGTCCTTGTAACCCCACCCACTAGGAGAGCCTAAGAGTTCTGATAACCCCACCCACTAACAGTAGGCGGAGCTCTTAGCCTCCCTAAGAGAGAGGGACTGAGTTCTGATAACCCCACCCACTAACAGACAACTCCTGTGAGTCCTAGTAACCCCGCCCACTATGAGAGGCTGCGAGTCCTGTCCAGACTGCTTTTCTTGTATGACTTGGTATACTGTGAGCTGTCCATCACTCTGTATGTATCATATCACTATACCCTGCACTCCCAGCTGTGTCAGTCTTCACTACAGCTCTGGCATTAGGCTCATGAACCCGGCAGCTCAGGATGAGCAGGTATGACCATATAGGAGCTGGTTAGGGCCAGCTATAGGTCGCCCCTCACCTCTTCAGACTGGAGGACAGGTGCCAGATATCATCGGGGTCCATCCCTGCCGGGTCCTTCCTATGGGCCACCAGGAAGATGCTCTTCTCCTTGTATGAGGTATAAACGGTCAGGACGCCCATCATCAGGAAATAAGTGACAGCGGGCGGGGGGTTAAGGAAAACACAAATGATGCATGGTAGTCCATTGGACTACAAGTCCCAGCATGCCTGAGACTGAGCACACTCAAAAAAAGAGTGATCGGCCATTAACTACTCCACCTGCACCCCCTACAGGTGTTAGAAGGTACCAAAAAGATCACACACAGGACCGCAGTGACCGATTCCACCTCACAGCTGAAGGGCTGTTACAGTGTATCAGTATAAGCACGTTAGCAGCACACACAGCTCTGTCACTGACTGTGCCGTCCCCAAAAAGTCCACACATGGTCATTAAGAGGTTAATTCAAAATTTCCTCTCGTTTTCAGTCTACAGCCCCTCTGCCGACCTGGCTGTCTCCATGGTAACAGACAGCATATTGTTTAGTGTAGTCCTGCAGTCTCACTCTCTTCTATTAGAAGATGGGATGGGAGTGAGACTGCAGCACCAGACTACACAGGGGCTGTCTGTTACCATGGAGACACATAGATCTCTACAGAAACTGCAAACACAAAATGGTAAGAAAATTTTAATGAAAATTTATTGCAAAAATGTTTTATTTTCCATTTGGGATGTAATAAGAGGGGAAAAAAATAAAAATTTGCAAAGTGGACAAAATCCCCCAAGTGAAAACGATATATTTCACTTATATAAAGTTACAGGCCCAGTCCTGAGGCTGCACTACTGACAGGTACGACAACACTCGCATCACTGTCCATATATACCCGCCATAAGGATGTAACTACTAATGTGAACGGTGCATATACCCTGCAGAGAGGAGTCATCTGTATACAGCGCATCACCGAGAGCTCAAAGGATATGATATAACGCAGAAGGCAAGAACAGGCTTAGATTCAGGGAAGGGATGAAGATAATCCCACACCAAGGCTACGATGGCGAACATACAGGAGATGGTGCAGATGATGAGGCGGCCGTCAATCAGGCAGAAGTTCTCCACATACTTGTACTTCTCCAGGAGAACCTGAGGGGGGAGACAGAGAGAGAGCTGGTATAATCCTCTGCACAAGGGTAGCAGTTATATTACTGTACATAGGGGGCAGTATTATAGTAGTTATATTCTTGTACATAGGGGGCAGTATTATAGTAGTTATATTCTTGTACATAGGGGCAGTATTATAGTAGTTATATTCTTGTATATAGGAGCAGTATTATAGTAGTTATATTCTTGTACATAGGAGGTAGTATTATAGTAGTTATATTCTTGTACATAGGAGTAGTATTATAGTAGTTATATTCTTGTACATAGGAGCAGTATTATAGTAGTTATATTCTTGTACATAGGGGCAGTATTATAGTAGTTATATTCTTGTACATAGGTGGCAGTATTATAGTAGCTATATTCTTTTACATAGGAGCAGTATTATAGTAGTTATATTCTTGTACATAGGAGCAGTATTATAGTAGTTATATTCTTGTACATAGGGGGTATTATTATAGTAGTTATATTCTTGTACATAGGAGCAGTATTATAGTAGTTATATTCTTGTACATAGGGGGTATTATTATAGTAGTTATATTCTTGTACATAGGAGCAGTATTATAGTAGTTATATTCTTGTACATAGGAGGTAGTATTATAGTAGTTATATTCTTGTACATAGGTACAGTATTATAGTAGTTATATTCTTGTACATAGGAGCAGTATTATGACATTAGTTATATGAGCCATTTGTCTTATTTAGGGGTTCTTACTTTTTTGGCTGCATCGTCCAGAGAGTTCTTCACAGCAGATCCGTCCCATTTGTCGACTTTTACTGGTTTATCATCAATTTTCCACTGCAAAAAGAAAAAGACGAGTGATGACATAAGGTGCGGCTGGAGAGGCTTCTGCACATATTTTTGCAAATCTCTCTCAAGGACATGATACATGTATAGATTAGAATAGCGGTGTAATCTTTTGATCCGCCTGTTATGTGCTAATAGGTGGAGTTCCCCTTTAAGGTCGTCTCGTTAAGTTCCTATTTTTTTTCCCATTTTTTAGGTTGGAGATAAAACGATATTGATGATTTCAAGATTGATGCCGCCTGTTCAGGAGCTGAGGCAGCATTATAGCAGTGTGTGATAGAAGTCAATGGATTCGACATTGTACTACAATACATCAGTATTGTCATATAGTGTATGGGGGGGGGGGGTCTAAAAACAAAAGTTAAAAAAATATATATATATAAAATATAAAAAACAAAACCCGTAAGAAAATGGCGCACACGCAGTTTGTGTCCCATGGCCGGGATATTAAAGGGCACCAATAGGAAGAAGAATTTGACCCGCAAAAATAAAAAATTTAAAAAGTCATAGCTTTTAGAAGGTGGGGCGTAAAAAAGAAAAATGCAAAAATTAAAAATGGCTGCGTCGGGAAGGGGTTAAGAGACATTCTAAAACAGGACATTTACTGATCAGCGGCGTCAGAGCCGCTTATCACACCGCAGGACATGCACCACAATGTGGGCTCCCGTTAGGTTCCCCTCCTGCTGCCCCGCATGTGACAGTGTCAGTCTTTACTTAGATCTCGCATTCTATTCACAGACCCGGATGTCAGGTGTAATGCTCCCTTTATTTAATACCATTTATCTACATAAATATATTCATTTGCCAGGAGGCTCAGAATAAACAGATCCGATTCCTTCCAGATATGACAAGATCTCAACCGTCACTGTAATATAAATGAATCAGGCGGCTCAAGATGAGCAGTGCGAGAATCCCTCCCAGAGGGTGTGTCATTGGTGCATGTGTCAGTCCATACTGCAATTCTTTCATTATATTCCCATATTATTCATATGAACCAGGAGGCTCAGGATGAACAGACCCCGATTCCTTCCAGATATGACTACATTTCAACCTTCACTGTAATATTAGTGAATCAGGAGGCCCAGGATGAGCAATGCAAGAATCCCTCCTAGAGTGTGTGTCATTGGTGCATGTGTCAGTCCATACTGCAGTTCTGTCATATTATTCATATGAACCAGAAGGATCAGGATGAGCTTGAGGTTCCCCTTGGACAGGGTTGTGCTGCCTGGTGTAATGTCCCCTTCTGCCACCACAGAGATGGAGGGTGTTAGTAAGTGGGTCTGAGCGTGCCCTCAAAGGGGAGGGGCTTATAGCATTTGATTGCAGCAATGATGGACGCCTGACCTTGTTACAGCGGTTTTTGGTACAATGTGACAGCCGCCATGTGTCCCTATAAGATGCAGTCACCGCCACATTATACTACATTACACTGTAATCACCACCTGTCATTACAAGCCCTACCAGACGAGGGCGTCATATCTATAGGGCCGGGGCCAGGCAGCCACATGGGCAACGTTAGTGCCGCTCAAGAGGGGAAATAAACTGTGACATCCCCTGTTGTGGATAATCGCTGTGATCATCAGTGTGCTGTAAGTGAGGGGACTGCTGCAAACAGAAAACAGGAAGTCATATAATATTATTTGGATTAGTGGTCAGAATCAGAACTGCATGATTTTTAAGATTTTTTTTTTTAAATATAGATAACGCAGACATTTTTTAAAGACCTCTCCAAAAATTCTTTAATAATATAAAACGTGTCATTTCTAGGCGACGCATTGCCTTTAAGGTGGTTTTCTGGAGCCCAGGTGGTTTTTATATACAGATAACCTATGCGCATCAGTAACCGATCAGTGGGGTCTGATACCAGGACCCTGAACCAATCAGCACATCCGGCTGCACCCCAGGACCAGAAGCTACTGCTGCAAGTAATAGGTGCGGAGCTGCAGCGCCATCCACCGTGTAGTGGTGAGGTCGGGTACTGCAGCTGTGCGACTATTACTGCGCCCGGATAAGGGGTCTGCGTGTCGGACCCCCACCGATCAGATACAGATGACCTACCCTGTTGATAGGTCATCACATTATATATATATAAAAAAATCTAATAGAAAATAAATTGGGGTCGGAAGACCCCATTAAAGGGATAGTAACACAAGTTATCTGATTGGTCAGGGGTCCCATCACAAGAACAGGGGTCCTAAGATTATGGGATGGTCAGTGATAGCGCAGTACCCCGCTCACCGACGCCCCCTGCTGCATTGAAATGGGGGTCTCTACCGCTATTGTCCCAGCCCACAGACCCCCATAAAGCAATAACCCTAAAAACTCTGCCCAATATATGTCTGTGACCACCAGTACGACCCCCTGCACTGACACATTGTAACAAAGTCTCAGCGCAGCAGATTCCTGTATAGCATCCATATGGCACAGTGTATAGTGACAGGGCTGACAGATCATCCCCCAGACTCTCCTTCTGCCCCTCCTGACAGCCCCCTATGAGAGCAGACACTGGGGGCCGCCATCTTGCTGCCTCTTCTGAGGCTCCCCCAAAAAATGGGGACCACAGCGCATCCTTCTCCCTGGTCTCTCAGGGGTTAACCCCCTGTCACGTGACTGACTGCTCACCTACGCCCCCTCAGGTAAAGACCTTACCCCCATCTCGGGGTCCCCTTCCACCTCCTCCTTCCTCCCTTCACCCCCCAAACATCAGCCCGAGCCCCCCATTACTTTCTCCAGGAGCCCGTTTCTGCCGCCTCTTGCCGCCATCTTGTCTCATCCCTCTGTGCCTTGACCTGGCAGTCGCTGATTGGTCGCTAACTAAACGTGACGTCACTCCCCTTCTGCCTTTCCACGCATCATTATTGCAGGAACTACAGAACTACAATTCCCGACAGCGCACCGGAAGTGACGTCATGACGCAGAGAGGCGTATAGCCAGAGGGTGCCGGGAGTTGTAGTTCTGGCGAGTTATTGTAAATTGAGAGCGTCTCTTGTTGCTAGGAGACGGGGAGATGGGGCGAGAAGAAGGGGAGACCTGAGGTCTGTACATGAGGAGGCGGGTAAGAACAAGGTGTGCTAAATACTATCTGTCTATCTATATACTATCTATCTAATCTATATACTCTCTATCTATCTATATACTACTAGGACCAGTGACTACCTGACACCTCACATTCCCTCAGTATATAATGTGAGTCACAATGACAAATAAGGCTCAAATATTATATCAAAAGTTTTGCACATTTCAGATACATCATTTTTCAGAAAAATTCAATGGGGTCACTTGAGGCGACATTTAATGTGATTCCGGTCATACGAGGTGACATCTTGCAGGAATACGGTCATTGAATGCAAGATGTCGCATGATATGACATTTACTTTAATTCTGGTCACATGGCACGACATGGACTACAATTCTGGTCACATGACACGACGTGGACTACAATTCTGGTCACATGACATGACCTGGACTACAATTCTGGTCACATGACACGACGTGGACTACAATTCTGGTCACATGACACGACGTTGACTACAATTCTGGTCACATGACACGGCATAGACTACAATTCTGGTCACATGACACGACGTGGACCACAATTCTGGTCACATGACACTACATGGACTACAATTCTGGTGACATGACACGACGTGGACTACAATTCTGTCACATGACGTGCGTTTTTATGTAATGTTCGGCAGTCGCACACTCCTGTCTTCCCAGATACAGAGCCGCCCATGATGGACGCCGCTCCTCTCTATGTGACCAGCTACTTCCCAGCCCGGAGCCTCTTCCCAGCAAGCAATGGAGGTAAAGCAGGTTTTTTTTATCTCTGGATTTTTTTTTAAAGTTTATTGAACTTTCTGTTTTTTAGTCCCGGGGTAGGACTTGATGGAGTTGCCCCCATAATACAATATATGTGCACCCCCGGCCATCACACACATATGAGCTTATTGTCCCTTTTCCAAACCACGGGGTGGGGGGTTATTATGGTGTCGGCCCCTCCCGGCATTCTCTACTTGTTCACTTGTACTTTGTCATGGCAGGGGCCGGTCACTGGCGGGCGGCTCAGAGGGGCGTCCACGACAGAGGGTTTCGCATGGTGGTTTGCTCGGCGTCCTCGGAGCAGAAGATGGCGTCTGAAATGGGAGATGTAAGGAATGGAGCCCGTAGATACCGATCCAACAAGATGGAGGACAGACCGGAGCGGGTGCTGGACACTGCCCTCCTGGTACGGGGTCAAACTACGGGACAAGGACTCGAGAAGTTCGAGAATTATTGGTTGTATACCAAGGGAATGTGAAACTCCTCCCCCATGTTAAGGCTCATCCCCTTTATTGAGATCCCTCCCCTTTATTAAGGCCTTTTCTTTATTGAGACTCCTCCCTTTTATTAATGTATTCCCTTTATTGAGGCCCCTCTCCTTTATTATGGCCTCCCTTTTAGAGACCCCTCCCCTTTATTAAGGCCGCTCCACAGATATTGTATATATTGAATGTCACATGACTGTCATTTTCACGCTGACTGATCCCGCTGCTTGTCTTGTGCAGATGAGGACGCATCACGTAAGGAAACCGTCCGATCTGTGCGCCGCTGATGTCAGCGACCGGGGTCTGACTACAGTAAGTAAGAAATCGTTGTGTGTTGTCGGTCTCTTCACGTATCCGACCATTATTTCTTTATTATATCCCCCCCCAAGGCGCAGTGGGAGGAGCTTCAGCAGTTCACCTGCCTGGCTTACATCAACGCATCGGAGAATACACTGCAGCTCGGTAAGAGGAGAATCTCTGTACATGACGACATAGGCCAGCAAGATGGCTGCTAGTGCCTGCTGTGCCGCAATCCTGCCTGCTGATAGAGCGCCGCAATCCTGCCTGTTATTAGAGCGCCACAATCCTGCCTGTTATTAGAGCGCCACAATCCTGCCTGTTATTAGAGCGCCACAATCCTGCCTGCTGATAGAGCGCCACAATCCTGCCTGTTATTAGAGCGCTACAATCCTGCCTGTTATTAGAGCGCCACAATCCTGCCTGTTATTAGAGCGCCACAATCCTGCCTGCTGATAGAGCGCCACAATCCTGCCTGTTATTAGAGCGCTACAATCCTGCCTGTTATTAGAGCGCCACAATCCTGCCTGTTATTAGAGCGCCACAATCCTGCCTGCTGATAGAGCGCCACAATCCTGCCTGCTGTGCCGCAATCCTGCCTGTTATTAGAGCGCCACAATCCTGCCTGTTATTAGAGCGCCACAATCCTGCCTGCTGTGCCACAATCCTGCCTGTTATTAGAGCGCCGCAATCCTGCCTGTTATTAGAGCGCCGCAATCCTGCCTGTTATTAGAGCGCCGCAATCCTGCCTGTTATTAGAGCGCCACAATCCTGCCTGTTATTAGAGCGCCGCAATCCTGCCTGTTATTAGAGCGCTACAATCCTGCCTGCTGATAGAGCGCCGCAATCCTGCCTGTTATTAGAGCGCCACAATCCTGCCTGTTATTAGAGCGCCACAATCCTGCCTGTTATTAGAGCGCCACAATCCTGCCTGTTATTAGAGCGCCACAATCCTGCCTGTTATTAGAGCACCACAATCCTGCCTGCTGATAGAGCGCCGCAATCCTGCCTGTTATTAGAGCGCCACAATCCTGCCTGTTATTAGAGCGCTACAATCCTGCCTGTTATTAGAGCGCCACAATCCTGCCTGTTATTAGAGCGCCGCAATCCTGCCTGTTATTAGAGCGCCGCAATCCTGCCTGTTATTAGAGCGCCGCAATCCTGCCTGTTGTTAGAGCGCCGCAATCCTGCCTGCTGTTAGAGCGCCACAATCCTGCCTGCTGTTAGAGCGCCACAATCCTGCCTGTTATTAGAGCGCCACAATCCTGCCTGTTATTAGAGCGCCACAATCCTGCCTGTTATTAGAGCGCCACAATCCTGCCTGCTGTTAGAGCGCCACAATCCTGCCTGCTGTTAGAGCGCCACAATCCTGCCTGCTGATAGAGCGCCACAATCCTGCCTGCTGATAGAGCGCCACAATCCTGCCTGCTATTAGAGCGCCGCAATCCTGCCTGCTGATAGAGCGCCGCAATCCTGCCTGCTGATAGAGCGCCGCAATCCTGCCTGTTATTAGAGCGCCGCAATCCTGCCTGTTATTAGAGCGCCGCAATCCTGCCTGTTATTAGAGCGCCACAATCCTGCCTGCTGTTAGAGCGCCACAATCCTGCCTGTTATTAGAGCGCTACAATCCTGCCTGTTATTAGAGCGCCGCAATCCTGCCTGTTATTAGAGCGCCGCAATCCTGCCTGTTATTAGAGCGCCACAATCCTGCCTGTTATTAGAGTGCCGCAATCCTGCCTGCTGTTAGAGCGCCACAATCCTGCCTGCTGATAGAGCGCCACAATCCTGCCTGTTATTAGAGCGCCACAATCCTGCCTGCTGATAGAGCGCCGCAATCCTGCCTGTTATTAGAGCGCCACAATCCTGCCTGTTATTAGAGCGCCACAATCCTGCCTGTTATTAGAGCGCCACAATCCTGCCTGCTGATAGAGCGCCGCAATCCTGCCTGTTATTAGAGCGCCACAATCCTGCCTGTTATTAGAGCGCCACAATCCTGCCTGTTATTAGAGCGCCACAATCCTGCCTGTTATTAGAGCGCCACAATCCTGCCTGTTATTAGAGCGCCGCAATCCTGCCTGTTATTAGAGCGCCGCAATCCTGCCTGTTATTAGAGCGCCGCAATCCTGCCTGTTGTTAGAGCGCCGCAATCCTGCCTGCTGTTAGAGCGCCACAATCCTGCCTGCTGTTAGAGCGCCACAATCCTGCCTGCTGATAGAGCGCCACAATCCTGCCTGCTGATAGAGCGCCGCAATCCTGCCTGCTGATAGAGCGCCGCAATCCTGCCTGCTGATAGAGCGCCGCAATCCTGCCTGTTATTAGAGCGCCGCAATCCTGCCTGTTATTAGAGCGCTGCAATCCTGCCTGCTGTTAGAGCGCCACAATCCTGCCTGTTATTAGAGCGCTACAATCCTGCCTGCTGATAGAGCACCACAATCCTGCCTGTTATTAGAGCGCCGCAATCCTGCCTGTTATTAGAGCGCCACAATCCTGCCTGTTATTAGAGTGCCGCAATCCTGCCTGCTGTTAGAGCGCCACAATCCTGCCTGCTGATAGAGCGCCACAATCCTGCCTGTTATTAGAGCGCCACAATCCTGCCTGCTGATAGAGCGCCACAATCCTGCCTGTTATTAGAGCGCCGCAATCCTGCCTGCTGTTAGAGCACCACAATCCTGCCTGTTATTAGAGCGCCACAATCCTGCCTGTTATTAGAGCGCCGCAATCCTGCCTGTTATTAGAGCGCCACAATCCTGCCTGTTATTAGAGCGCCGCAATCCTGCCTGTTATTAGAGCACCACAATCCTGCCTGTTGTTAGAGCGCCGCAATCCTGCCTGTTATTAGAGCGCCACAATCCTGCCTGTTATTAGAGCGCCGCAATCCTGCCTGTTATTAGAGCGCCACAATCCTGCCTGTTATTAGAGCGCCGCAATCCTGCCTGTTATTAGAGCGCCACAATCCTGCCTGTTATTAGAGCGCCACAATCCTGCCTGTTATTAGAGCGCCGCAATCCTGCCTGTTATTAGAGCGCCGCAATCCTGCCTGTTATTAGAGCGCCGCAATCCTGCCTGTTATTAGAGCGCCGCAATCCTGCCTGCTGTTAGACCGCCACAATCCTGCCTGCTGTTAGAGCGCCACAATCCTGCCTGCTGATAGAGCACCACAATCCTGCCTGTTATTAGAGCGCCACAATCCTGCCTGTTATTAGAGCGCCGCAATCCTGCCTGCTGATAGAGCGCCACAATCCTGCCTGCTGATAGAGCGCCGCAATCCTGCCTGTTATTAGAGCGCCACAATCCTGCCTGTTATTAGAGCGCCGCAATCCTGCCTGTTATTAGAGCGCCGCAATCCTGCCTGCTGATAGAGCGCCACAATCCTGCCTGCTGATAGAGCGCCGCAATCCTGCCTGTTATTAGAGCGCCACAATCCTGCCTGTTATTAGAGCGCCGCAATCCTGCCTGTTATTAGAGCGCCGCAATCCTGCCTGCTGATAGAGCACCACAATCCTGCCTGTTATTAGAGCGCCACAATCCTGCCTGTTATTAGAGCGCCGCAATCCTGCCTATTATTAGAGCGCCACAATCCTGCCTATTATTAGAGCGCCGCAATCCTGCCTGTTATTAGAGCGCCGCAATCCTGCCTGTTATTAGAGCGCCGCAATCCTGCCTGTTATTAGAGCGCCGCAATCCTGCCTGCTGTTAGACCGCCACAATCCTGCCTGCTGTTAGAGCGCCACAATCCTGCCTGCTGATAGAGCACCACAATCCTGCCTGTTATTAGAGCGCCGCAATCCTGCCTAGTATTAGAGCACCACAATCCTGCCTGTTATTAGAGCGCCACAATCCTGCCTGTTATTAGAGCGCCGCAATCCTGCCTGCTGATAGAGCGCCACAATCCTGCCTGCTGATAGAGCGCCGCAATCCTGCCTGTTATTAGAGTGCCGCAATCCTGCCTGTTATTAGAGCGCCGCAATCCTGCCTGTTATTAGAGTGCCGCAATCCTGCCTGCTGTTAGAGCGCCACAATCCTGCCTGTTATTAGAGCGCCGCAATCCTGCCTGTTATTAGAGCGCCGCAATCCTGCCTGCTGATAGAGCGCCACAATCCTGCCTGCTGATAGAGTGCCGCAATCCTGCCTGCTGATAGAGCGCCACAATCCTGCCTGTTATTAGAGCGCCGCAATCCTGCCTGTTATTAGAGCGCCGCAATCCTGCCTGCTGATAGAGCGCCACAATCCTGCCTGCTGATAGAGCGCCGCAATCCTGCCTGTTATTAGAGCGCCACAATCCTGCCTGTTATTAGAGCGCCGCAATCCTGCCTGTTATTAGAGCGCCGCAATCCTGCCTGCTGATAGAGCACCACAATCCTGCCTGTTATTAGAGCGCCACAATCCTGCCTGTTATTAGAGCGCCGCAATCCTGCCTGTTATTAGAGCGCCACAATCCTGCCTGCTGATAGAGCACCACAATCCTGCCTGTTATTAGAGCGCCACAATCCTGCCTGTTATTAGAGCGCCGCAATCCTGCCTGCTGATAGAGCGCCACAATCCTGCCTGTTATTAGAGCGCCACAATCCTGCCTGCTGATAGAGCACCACAATCCTGCCTGTTATTAGAGCGCCGCAATCCTGCCTATTATTAGAGCGCCACAATCCTGCCTATTATTAGAGCGCCACAATCCTGCCTATTATTAGAGCGCCACAATCCTGCCTATTATTAGAGCGCCACAATCCTGCCTATTATTAGAGCGCCACAATCCTGCACCACATGAGTATATATACAAGACAGGAGTCGAACACAGCTGAATAACAATTGTATCTGTCAGTATCACATGACCTACTTGCTGATGGTTTCCTTGTAGATATTGTCTTGCACATTTGACCCGCTCCATGTTATTTCTTCTCCTCATTCAGAGGCTTTTCGGACATTTCCTGCTCTCAGAGAACTTGATCTCTCCATGAACGGGATCCACAGGATCACCATCACCCCCGGAGAGTTCCCACAGCTGGAGGTAAGTCACAGATTTTTACCTACTTCCAAAATGGCTACAGGTGTGAGGTCATCTGAGGTCTGGACTTGTGACATCAGAGCCTCAGGCACTCCTCTGTTCCTTCCCTGGTACTTGCCACTTTATCTCCTAGGCTGCTGCTTGCTCTCTCTTGGCCATGCTTTACCCTGCAGCTCTGCTCTGCTGCATAAAACACATACACACCAGGAAGTCAGATATGGCTGAACAATCCCTCTGACATGTTCCTGTCTGTATATTTGTGTCTCAGGTCCTGGATCTTTCCTACAACAGCCTTTTTCCGGGGGACATCTCGCATTTGGGGGGTCCTGCCGCGCCTCAGAGTACTCTGCCTGACCGGAAACAGGCTGACACACCTGCCGCCGGACCTGAGCGCTCCTCCCGTGTAAGTCCTCTCATTACTTGTCCTCATATAGGTGACTCCGAATTTGTGGCATCGTCTGTTGGTGTGTCCTGTGTCTTCAGGGGCTCAGGCTGTTGTGCTTTACACTGCAGCACTTCTCCATTACTATACAGCTATGGCCAGTGAATCTAGGCCAGCAGCATAGTCTTTTGGAGTCTGAAATATGCCTAATGTTACATTAGAGGTTTAGGCTTCTGCTGTACCCCTCCCCAGTGCTTTACACTGCAGCACTGCTTCATTACCACACTGATATACTTAGTGACTCCAGCCTGGCAGCAATCTGGGTATGTTCTTACTGTATTGCAGGAATGACCCAGAAATCCCGATGTTCCCGAATCTAGAGGTGCTAATGCTGGATGATAACCTACTGTCTCATCCCTCCGTCTTCATCAGCTTGGCCGGTCTACAAGGGTGAGTGTGACCCCAGCGTGTGACCCCAGTGTGTGACTGACGATTGGGCTGTTACCTCACCAGTGTAATGGCTGAAGTAGTGGTGGAATAGTGAGCGCAGCTCTGGAGTATAAGTAATGTAATGTATGTATACAGTGACTGTACCAGCAGAATAGTGAGCGCAGCTCTGGAGTATAATACAGGATATAACTCAGGATCAGTACAGGATAAGTAATGTAATGTATGTACACAGTGACTGTACCAGCAGAATAGTGAGTGCAGCTCTGGTGTATAATACAGGATGTAACTCAGGATCAGTACAGGATAAGTAATGTAATGTATGTACACAGTGACTGTACCAGCAGAATAGTGAGCGCAGCTCTGGAGTATAATACAGGATGTAACTCAGGATCAGTACAGGATAAGTAATGTAATGAATGTACACAGTGACTGCACCAGCAGAATAGTGAGCGCAGTTCTGGAGTATAATACAGGATGTAACTCAGGATCAGTACAGGATAAGTAATGTAATGTACGTACACAGTGACTGTACCAGCAGAATAGTGAGTGCAGCTCTGGAGTATAATACAGGATGTAACTCAGGATCAGTACAGGATAAGTAATGTAATGTATGTACACAGTGACTGTACCAGCAGAATAGTGAGCGCAGCTCTGGGGTATAATACAGGATGTAACTCAGGATCAGTACAGGATAAGTAATGTAATGTATGTACACAGTGACTGTACCAGCAGAATAGTGAGCGCAGCTCTGGAGTATAATACAGGATGTAACTCAGGATCAGTACAGGATAAGTAATGTAATGTATGTACACAGTGACTGCACCAGCAGAATAGTGAGTGCAGCTCTGGGGTATAATACAGGATGTAACTCAGGATCAGTACAGGATAAGTAATGTAATGTATGTACACAGTGACTGTACCAGCAGAATAGTGAGTGCAGCTCTGGAGTATAATATAGGATATAACTGAGGATCAGTACAGGATAAGTAATGTAATGTATGTACACAGTGACTGCACCAGCAGAATAGTGAGTGCAGCTCTGGAGTATAATACAGGATGTAACTCAGGATCAGTACAGGATAAGTAATGTAATGTATGTACACAGTGACTGTACCAGCAGAATAGTGAGTGCAGCTCTGGAGTATAATACAGGATGTAACTCAGGATCAGTACAGGATAAGTAATGTAATGTATGTACACAGTGACTGTACCAGCAGAATAGTGAGTGCAGCTCTGGAGTATAATACAGGATGTAACTCAGGATCAGTACAGGATAAGTAATGTAATGTATGTACACAGTGACTGTACCAGCAGAATAGTGAGCGCAGCTCTGGAGTATAATACAGGATGTAACTCAGGATCAGTACAGGATAAGTAATGTAATGTATGTACACAGTGACAGCACCAGCAGAATAGTGAGCGCAGCTCTGGAGTATAATACAGGATATAACTCAGGATCAGTACAGGATAAGTAATGTAATGTATGTACACAGTGACTGTACCAGCAGAATAGTGAGCGCAGCTCTGGGGTTTAATACAGGATGTAACTCAGGATCAGCACAGGATAAGTAATGTAATGTATGTACACAGTGACCACACCAGCAGAATAGTGAGCGCAGCTCTGGAGTGTAATACAGGATGTAACTCAGGATCTTGGGTCTTTGGCTCTCCTCAGATTACGACTGTTGAATCTGGACAAAAACGCCATTTCTGCCATTCCAGACCTGTCAGTAGCAGTGAACAACAACTCCATTAGAAATAAAGAGCCAGGAGGAGTTGTGGAGGGACAAGGTCACATAACAGAAGATGAACTATTGAGCAGTAAGAGGACTGATGATGGAGTACATTATATGGTTCTGCGCAGCACCAAGGATACTGACAGGACGGGTAAGCGACAGGTGGTATTTAAAGGACAACTCCACCCACATGCCAGATTGCAATTTTTGGCCACGCCTCTTTGATGCTTTTGCTTTCCAATGTGACGTATGTGACACAGACCTAGATTAATAAATGGTGCACATCTTTGTTCTTGTTGGCAGAGGTGATATTCCCCTCCCCCCGCTATCCAGTGACCTCTGACCGCACACCGGTGAGTACATTGCTGTCGTCCGCCATCGTTTCATGGGGGTCAATCCTATTCTCACTGTCCTGTGGGGGAGGGTCAGAGCCCATGTAGTGCCCTGTGTGTGCCAGCTGTGCCCTCCTCCTCCGCTGACATCTTGTGCCAGTCTTGATCAGTTATCCGCCATCTAGCTCTTCAGTACCAGTCAGTACTGTATAAGGCTCTTCTTGTGTTGTAGGGACCCCTGGACACCGCCAGTCACCCCTCATCTCTGCCTGACCCCCTGCAGTCACCCACAGATTCAGCGTCACCCCCACTGCCCAGCCTGAGGACCCTGAGTCTGGCGGACAACAAGGTACATTACTCTGGTAACTGGGAGTGCTGCATAAAGTCAGTGTGGAGCCCCCTACTGTCAGTAATGTCATATTGGGCTCTGTTCACACCTCTCTACATTTCAGACAGCCTTTCCCTCCATGGATTGCCCTGATCTATCCCCTTAGGTTAAAGACATATTTTGTTGTTGGTCAGAGCTCCATTTGTCTGATACACAGCTCCAAACCCTCTGCACACACATAGACTGTGGATGTGATCTTATTACAGATATGTCATGAAGAAGACGTCCTGCCGGTGGCGCTGTTCCCCTCATTAGAGGAGCTTATAATTAATGGGAACCCCCTGACAACACTCAGGAAAGGTAATAATGTATATATGTATATTTATATCTAGTGACCCTATATATCACTGCTATCTATAGTGACCCTATATATCACCACTATCTATAGTGACCCTATATATCACCACTATCTATAGTGACCCTATATATCACCGCTATCTATAGTGACCCTATATATCACCGCTATCTATAGTGACCCTATATATCACCGCTATCTATAGTGACCCTATATATCACTGCTATCTATAGTGACCCTATATATCACCGCTATCTATAGTGACCCTATATCACTGCTATCTATAGTGACCCTATATCTCACCACTATCTATAGTGACCCTATATATCACCGTTATCTATAGTGACCCTATATATCACCGCTATCTATATTGACCCTATATATTGCTGCTATCTAGTGACCCTATATATCGCTGCTATTTATAGTGACTCTATATATCACCACTATCTATAGTGACCCTATATATCACTGCTATCTATAGTGACCCTATATATCACCACTATCTATAGTGACCCTATGTATCACCACTATCTATAGTGACCCTATATATCACCGTTATCTATAGTGACCCTATATATTGCTGCTATCTAGTGACCCTATATATCGCTGCTATTTATAGTGACTCTATATATCACCACTATCTATAGTGACCCTATATATCACTGCTATCTATAGTGACCCTATATATCACCACTATCTATAGTGACCCTATATATCACTGCTATCTATAGTGACCCTATATATCACCACTATCTATAGTGACCCTATATATCACCGTTATCTATAGTGACCCTATATATCGCTGCTATCTACAGTGACCCTATATCTCGCTGCTATCTACAGTGAGACTATATATCACTATTTACAGTGACCCTAAATATTGCTGTTATCTATAGTAACCCTATATATCACCAAAATCTATAGTGACCCTATATATTGCCGCTATCTATAGTGACCCTATATATTGCCGCTATCTATAGTGACCCTATATATCACCGCTATCTACAGCGCTATCTACAGTGTCTCTTTGTATAACTAGTTTTAGTGACCCTGTATATAACTACTATCTATAGTGACATGTATAGTGTATGGTGCACAGTATAGTCACTTACATACATTGTACTTACATAGGTAATATATAGCCCCTCCCCTTTTTCTCCATAGGTGACCCACCATTATTGTGGAGTTTCCTTCAGCAGAGACTCGGGATCAAAGTGATTCGCAAAAAGTCTCAAGAATATCATAAACCTCATCTCATCATTCCGAGAAAGGAGAAGAGGAAGGTGAGCGGGGGCGGGGCTTATTACCGGGCAACCTGGGATGTATAGGAAATGGGTGCGAATGGGACCAAGAATGTGTGTATGCATGTACAGTATGTGTATATATGTGTTATAGTATGTTTGTACATATATATATTTACAATATGTGTATTTACAGCACGTGGGTAGATGTATACATAGGTGCATGTGTATGACTACATGTGTATAGGTGCACCGTTATATATAGGGCTGTCTTTGTACATATGTGTGTATGTATATGTCCTTATATAGAGAATACAGCTGTCATTAGGGTGTGTATACTTTTGCAATTTTTTTTTGTTGTTGCTCCAGTACATCAAAAATAAAAAAATATTAAACATAGAAACTAATCTTGAGTTATAATCTCCTACTGTTTTGTGTATACAGCTCCTGTGCAGACCTATGTGTCACCACGGTTACAGACTACAGACATACCATGTGTGTAGTCTGATCCTGCAGTCTCCAGTTACTTCACGTCCTCTCCTGTTTCTTCTTTATAACCTACAGACATTAGAATGGACTGGCACCGAGTAACTTTGTTTTCTGGAGCCTTGATTTACCCCATTGACTGGAGTCTCCTTGTCTTTCTATGATTGGCTAGTAGATGTCTTAGCCCCTCCCACATATAGCCCACCTGCATGCTACGCTCACTCCTTGTATCATTCATCAGGCTCAAGAAGTGCGACTAAATGTGACACAGCGGCCATATGGGGCCAGACCCTATAGAGGTCCCTATATATATATTGTATGTGCGTAGTGATGGTCATGTGATAATCATTATATATTCCCCAATTTGTATCTCTAAGGTCACAACTCACATTCCCAAAATCCCTAAGCAGCCTTTAATGCTGGAGTCTCTGTTAGCACCTTTGCTGACACTGCCCCATCCCGAGGATGATGTCACCGAATCTGTGATGTCATCGAGCCCTTTACCACCCATCAGAACCTCTACAGAAGAAAGCATGGACACCCCCCCGAGGAGGAGTCAGGGGTCAGAAGAAGAAATGAGCTTCAGCTGTGACCCGGCTGTGGAGTCCGTATTCATGACTCAGGTAGGGTTGGACGAAATCCATTGTGCCCAATTCCTTTCTTTTATTTTCAGTGCCCCTCCCCTCACGACTACAGACTACAGTGGGGAAAAAAAGTATTTAGTCAGCCACCAATTGTGCAAGTTCTCCCACTTATACAGATGAGGCCGCCTGTAATTGTCATCATAGGTAGACCTCAACTATGAGAGACAAAATGAGAAAACTAATCCAGAAAATCACATTGTCTGATTTTTAAAGAATTTATTTGCAAATTATGGTGGAAAATAAGTATTTGGTCAATAAGAAAAGTTCATCTCAATCCTTTGTTCTATATCCTTTGTTGGCAATGACAGAGGTGAAACGTTTCCTGTAAGTCTTCACAAGGTTGGCACACACTGTTGCTGGTATGTTGGCCCATTCCTCCATGCAGATCTCCTCTAGAGCAGGGATGTTTTGGGGCTGTCGCTGGACAACACGGACTTTCATCTCCCTCCAAAGGTTTTCTATGGGGTTGAGATCTGGAGACTGGCTAGGCCACTCCAGGACCTTGAAATGCTTCTTACGAAGCCGCTCCTTCGTTGCCCTGGCGATGTGCTTGGGATCATTGTCATGCTGAAAGACCCAGCCACGTTTCATCTTCAATGTCCTTGCTGATGGAAGGAGGTTTGTACTCAACATCTCACGATACATTTCCCCATTCATTCTTTCATGTACACGGATCAGTCGTCCTGGTCCCTTTGCAGAGAAACAGCCCCATACATGATGTTGCCCCCCCCATGCTTCACAGTAGGTCTGGTGTTCTTTGGATACAACTCAGCATTCACTCTCCTCCAAACACCACGAGTTGTGTTTCTACCAAACAGTTCTACTTTGGTTTCATCTGACCATATGACATTCTCCCAATACTCTTCTGGAACATCCAAATGCTCTCTAGCAAACTTCAGACGGGCCCGGATATGTACTGGCTTAAGCAGGGGGCCACGTCTGGCACTGCAGGATCTGAGTCCCTGGCGGCGTAGTGTGTTACTGACGGTAGCCTTTGTTACGTTAGTCCCAGCTTTCTGCAGGTCACTCACTAGGTCCCCCCGTGGGGTTCTGGGATTTTTGCTCACCGTTCTTGTGATCATTTTGACCCCATGGGGTGAGATCTTGCGTGGAGCCCCTGATGGAGGGAGATTATCAGTGGTCTTGTATGTCTTCCATTTTCTAATTATTGCTCCCACAGGTGATTTCTTCACACCAAGCTGCTTGCCTATTGCAGATTCAGTCTTCCCAGCCTGGTGCAGGGCTACCATTTTGTTTCTGTTCCTTCCACAGCTCTTTGGTCTTCACCATAGTGGAGTTTGGAGTGTGACTGTTTGAGGTTGTGGACAGGTGTCTTTTATACTGATAACAATGTCACACAGGAGCCATTACTACAGGTAATGAGTGGAGGACAGAGGAGCCTCTTAAAGGAGAAGTTACAGGTCTGTGAGAGACAGAAATCTTGCTTGTTTGTAGGTGACCAAATACTTATTTTCCACCATAATTTGCAAATAAATTCTTAAAAAATCAGACAATGTGATTTTCTGGATTAGTTTTCTCATTTTGTCTCTCATAGTTGAGGTCTACCTATGATGACAATTACAGGCCGGCCTCATCTTTATAAGTGGGAGAACTTGCACAATTGGTGTCTGACTAAATACTTTTTTCCCCCACTGTACATGTTCTTATATGGAGGGAAGAGCCTGACAACCCTCTATGGCATCTATAATGACAGCCATATTAGTTGTCACCCAGAGAAGGATATCATTAAGTTCTTGCTATGTGCTCCTTAGTGTTTACCATGTGAGCAGCTGAATGTGGGCGGGGCTGCAGTGTGATTGACAGATCAGCTGTCCTGTGCAGGGAGATCATACAGTAAAATCCCTTTACTTCAGCACCTTGGGACCAGAGAAGTGCCGGATTACCAGACTTTCTGGATTACTGGATGCTGTAGTAAAGGACGTTCACTGTTTTATATGTTTGTGAAGATGATGATGATGCTGGGACAGTAAGTAAGTGAACCCCAATGTACGTCAGACCCTATATCATACCATTACATGCCTATATACCACTAGGTGGACAATATACCAGAGCCTCCCCACATCCTCAGCCCAAGGACCACCTCCGAGGAGCAAGACACAGCCGCTAATAAGAAGACAGAACCTAAGAGTATCCCTGAGAAGTTCAGAGGCTACAAAGAGCTGTATCATGTGAAGACCGATCCTGCATTCATGGAACCAGTGGGTGAGTGATGGGCGTGGGGGACACGGGGTCTGTCACTGATCTGCAGGATATACACAGCATAGAAATAGAGTTATGTGGTAACATTCTGTCCACTAGGGGGAGCTCACTGTATAGGAGTTTAGCATGTAAACAATATACAGTCAGCTCCCCCTGGTGGTGGCTGCAGGCAGGTAATCATGCAATGCTAGATAGGGCAGTGCGTGGAATTGAGGGGTGGCAAAGACTACTTTATATGGTAAGATGAATAGTGGCAGCCATGATGACTCTTGGAGTAGCCCTTTAAATGGTCACCCTCTGTGTTATGGACTTACCTGCCTCTGTATTACAGGTATACAGAACAACGTGCGGGCCCTGGAATACGCCCTCAGGCATCTGCTGGTGTACAGGGACAATAAACCCAGGCTGCACAGTATCCACAAGCCGTACGTCCCCCGAGAGAGTAAGGTAAGTGGTGGCCGGACCCCTGAGATCAGTACAGCTCAGGTATAGGATCAGTCTGCAGCAGGCGATTTCAGGAGAGGAGTGTGCTGATCTTATAGGGGAGGTTACGGACTGGTTGTGAAATAGCAGAAGGACCAGAGGCTCCAGCAGCACAGAGGATTTCAGGAGAGGAGTGTGCTGATCTTAGAGAAGGTAGATAGAGAAGGTCACTGACTAAGATCAGCACTCTCCTCTCCTGAAATACTCTGTGCTGCTGGGGCCTCTGGTCCTCCTACTGTGTAACAACCAGTTCATAACCTCCCCTATAAGATCAGCACTCTCCTCTCCTGAAATCCTCTGTGCTGCTAGGGACCCTTCTCTTTCCAATATGTAACTCTTAGTCAGTGACCTTCTCTAAGAGTTACATATTGGAAGGAGAAGGGTCCCCAGCAGCACCGAGGATTTCAGGAGATGGTGCTAGTCTTGTGGAAGCAGTGTCCTGGTATCTGTACTGTAGCTGCAGTCTCTCTCTTACCCCCTCCAGGGCATTTCACTGCTGCCCCCTGCTGACCTGTGTGCTCTGCTGCAGTGCGTTGTCAGAGATGTGATGTCACTTTTGATAACTTTCCCTTTTCTCTGCCTCTCTACAGTTGGGGACAGGACCGTGTTCGCCGCCAAGGAAGAGTAAGAAGGACATAGCGGCAGAAGTTCTGAGCAACATGAAGGAGCGGCGCCACCTGCTGGAGGTCCCTCTGGGTATGTTATAATCTTATACCACATGAGGCTGAGATTATTGATGAGGTTCTAGCAGTGACCGATTCTTCTCCGCAGACTCCGCCTTACAGGAGAGCCGATCCAGCAAGGAGCACAAAGAAGCAAAACTGCTGCTGAAGGAATTGCAGAAGAAATATCAGCTCTTCCACAAGGAGGCGGTGAAGAGGGCGACTGAGGTGGAGGCCGAGCTCCGGGACACCGCCAGACAGCTGCTACAGGCTCAGAGGAAAGAGGGCGAGCCTGACAGGAGGCTGACACATGGGAAGAGCTGAGGAGCTGGGAAGTATACACAGTATAAGGAGCAGGCCAGACACTGTACAGCGGGGAAGTACTGAAATATACCCCAAACTGCGGCCATATACAGGGTACATATAGAACTAATCTACATAGGAAAGGCATCACAGGACGGATACTCCAGAGCTGCATTTGGAATTTAGTAGCTTCAGAGCTGAAATCTCACAGCATTTCTTGCTTATTCAGTGTCTTCATAGAGCTCTTAACATCAGAATAGTGAGCGCAGCTCTGGAGTATAATACAGGATGTAACTCAGGATCAGTACAGGATAAGTAATGTAATGTATGTACACAGTCACTGTACCAGCAGAATAGTGAGCGCAGCTCTGGAGTATAATACAGGATGTAACTCAGGATCAGTACAGGATAAGTAATGTAATGTATGTACACAGTGACTGCACCAGCAGAATAGTGAGCGCAGCTCTGGAGTATAATACAGGATAAGTAATGTAATGTATGTACACAGTGACTGCACCAGCAGAATAGTGAGCGCAGCTCTGGAGTATAATACAGGATAAGTAATGTAATGTATGTACACAGTGACTGTACCAGCAGAATAGTGAGCGCAGCTCTGGAGTATAATACAGGATATAACTCAGGATCAGTACAGGATAAGTAATGTAATGTATGTACACAGTGACTGTACCAGCAGAATAATGAGTGCAGCTCTGGAGTATAATACAGGATGTAACTCAGGATCAGTACAGGATAAGTAATGTAATGTATGTACACAGTGACTGTACCAGCAGAATAGTGAGTGCAGCTCTGGAGTATAATACAGGATGTAACTCAGGATCAGTACAGGATAAGTAATGTAATGTATGTACACAGTGACTGCACCAGTAGAATAGTGAGCGCAGCTCTGGGGTATAATACAGGATGTAACTCAGGATCAGTACAGGATAAGTAATGTAATGTATGTACACAGTGACTGTACCAGTAGAATAGTGAGCGCAGCTCTGGGGTATAATACAGGATGTAACTCAGGATCAGTACAGGATAAGTAATGTAATGTATGTACACAGTGACTGCACCAGCAGAATAGTGAGTGCAGCTCTGGAGTATAATACAGGATGTAACTCAGGATCAGTACAGGATAAGTAATGTAATGTATGTACACAGTGACTGTACCAGCAGAATAATGAGCGCAGCTCTGGAGTATAGTACAGGATGTAACTCAGGATCAGTACAGGATAAGTAATGTAATGTATGTACACAGTGACTGTACCAGCAGAATAGTGAGCGCAGCTCTGGAGTATAATACAGGATGTAACTGAGGATCAGTACAAGATAAGTAATGTAATGTATGTACACAGTGACTGTACCAGCAGAATAGTGAGCGCAGCTCTGGAGTATAATACAGGATGTAACTCAGGATCAGTACAGGATAAGTAATGTAATGCATGTACACAGTGACTGTACCAGCAGAATAGTGAGCGCAGCTCTGGAGTATAATACAGGATGTAACTCAGGATCAGTACAGGATAAGTAATGTAATGTATGTACACAGTGACTGCACCAGCAGAATAGTGAGTGCAGCTCTGGAGTATAATACAGGATGTAACTCAGGACCAGTACAGGATAAGTAATGTAATGTATGTACACAGTGACTGTACCAGCAGAATAGTGAGCGCAGCTCTGGAGTATAATACAGGATGTAACTCAGGATCAGTACAGGATAAGTAATGTAATGTATGTACACAGTGACTGCACCAACAGAATAGTGAGTGCAGCTCTGGAGTATAATACAGGATGTAACTCAGGATCAGTACAGGATAAGTAATGTAATGTATGTACACAGTGACTGTACCAGCAGAATAGTGAGTGCAGCTCTGGAGTATAATACAGGATGTAACTCAGGATCAGTACAGGATAAGTAATGTAATGTATGTACACAGTGACTGTACCAGCAGAATAGTGAGTGCAGCTCTGGAGTATAATACAGGATGTAACTCAGGATCAGTACAGGATAAGTAATGTAATGTATGTACACAGTGACTGCACCAGCAGAATAGTGAGCGCAGCTCTGGAGTATAATACAGGATGTAACTCCGGATCAGTACAGGATAAGTAATGTAATGTATGTACACAGTGACTGTACCAGCAGAATAGTGAGTGCAGCTCTGGAGTATAATACAGGATGTAACTCAGGATCAGTACAGGATAAGTAATGTATGTACACAGTGACTGTACCAGCAGAATAGTGAGCGCAGCTCTGGAGTATAATACAGGATGTAACTCAGGATCAGTACAGGATAAGTAATGTAATGTATGTACACAGTGACTGTACCAGCAGAATAGTGAGCACAGCTCTGGAGTATAATACAGGATGTAACTCAGGATCAGTACAGGATAAGTAATGTAATGTATGTACACAGTGACTGTACCAGCAGAATAGTGAGTGCAGCTCTGGAGTATAATACAGGCCGCACTGTACTATAGATTAGTTCTATATGTCGGCTCTTATATGATGACCAGTGATATTCCATTATGGGTCTTTTGTATAATACAGATCATTGTTGCCATGGTAACCTTTCACATCACTTTTTTCAGTTCTGATAGTTTTGTATCTATAGATTTTTTTTTCTGTACTAATAAATGTATATATATTCTGTGTCCGTCCTCGCTGTAGATCAGCACTCTCTAGTTCTCACTGGTATCAGCCATTTCGGGTGAGGATGGGGCTGACTGTCGGACATGTAGTAGTGATGACGATCTAGAAGTTAAGGTAACAATAACTTTCCCATCTTTACATAACTGAATTATTTTGTCCTGTCTTATACTGTAGTCACATATAGAGCTGCATTCAAAATGCTGCTGACTTCTGTCACTAGAGTTAGATTCAAACCCAATGGGATACGCCGTGCACGGTGGGAGTTGTAGTCTTATCCATGGGTAACCCCCTGTGTAACACTAGTGATACGGTGTATGCAGAAGACCCCGCCCCCTCCCCCCGAAACACGAGCAGGCGGGGGTAGAATTACAGAAACCGCTTTATTGTATCAACCGAGCACAGAAGAAACCAAAAATACAAGTCTCATCTGGAGGAGCAGCGGACCCATCCACACCGCGATCTATGATGGCCGCCATTGTACGAGGACCCTATATACAATGTAGTGAGCGCTATATACGTCCGATGATATACTTTGTATCTAAGGTTACATCACGTAGGAGGGCGACTTACTGTACAGCTCCGCCTCTTACTAGTCTGATACTGAGCAATGCTCACATTGTACTGAATTCATCACCTCCAGAGCTGTATTCTGCTGCTTTAACATCATACCTTATGCTCCAGTCACATCCAGAGCTGCATTTACAATTCTTCTCACAGAGTACTGGAATCTATCAGTGCTGTGTGGACAGACATCTCCGACCTCTGCTGATCTGCATTGTGCTCGGGGAAAGCGTCGCATCTCCCACAATGCAAAGCAGGTTGGATCAGGCGACATGAAGATGTAAATTCCTATTCCCGAGACATAGCAGAAATCCAGAAACACTGACTGCAGCTCTGGATGTGACTAGGGTATAAGGCGTGATGTATAAGCATAAATTCATATGCAGATCTGGATGTGAGTGGAGTATACGGTATGACGTAAGACCAAATGCAACTAAACTGCAGTATAAGACATGATATGGGGCAGATTTATATATGCAAGTGCAGCTTTGGACAGGACTAGAGCATAAGACATGATGTAAGAGCAGCTCTAGCTGGGACTGGAGACAAGGATTGTACAAGAAGCAAAGCCAAGGATTTACCAAGTGGAGCTGCACTAAGAGACCCTCTGTGTGGAGATTAAAGCTGTATAAGGTGGCGGCGCCCCCTGGTGGCTGCAGCAGAGGGGTGGCAATACAGTAGACGTGCGCCTCGCCTGCGATCTGCACAAACACTGCATAGTCATGGAAAGCCCTTGTGGTAAGACGAGAACAGAAGAAAGCAGCAGATAGCATGTGAGTGACTGCAGGGGGCGCTACAGACAGAAGGGGAGGGACATGCGGCTGCAGCAATGGCGGCCACATAGATGGTTGCCAAGATCTGTCTAGTTATATACTCTGCTCCCCTATTACCTGACGACTAATCAGGTCAGGTGTCTAGGAAAGCTGGATGACCATGCTGAGATGGGATCACCCAGCTTTCCTAGCCTCAGACTTGTATTTTTGGGGGATCCTGCGCCTTCAGTACAATAATCCCAATATAGAAAAATTAAAGAAAAATCTGAGTCCGATCCCGGAGGAGTCCGTGTATAAAATGGCGCTCTAGCTGGTGCCGGCGGTGCTCTTGGACCTCAGCGGGTACGCGTCTCTGCTGCCCTTACACCGCTTCACCATGCGCCGCTCCTTGTCGAACATCTGCTGCAGCTTTAGCGCCAGCTTCTTGTCCTCCTCCTCTTGACGCAGCTTCTTCTCCGCCTCCCGCCAGAGCCGCTCAAACCCGCCCTGCCCGCCCCCCCTGCAGGTCACCCTGAGCCTCTTGATGGCGCCGTTCTTTTCCAGGTGTTTGGTTTTACAGCGTCTCTTTTGCCCCCGGCGCTGGGGATACCCCGGGCTGATGTTTTCAGCAGTGGTAAAGCCGGTGCCATTCGGTAACCCCATGGGCTGGACGTTCTTCGTCTTGTGGGACCGCTTTAACGCCGGTTTAATGGGTTTGGCTACCAGGCACTTGCACTGGGCTATCGTCTTTTTGTTAGAGGTCAGACGGGCGGCCAACCGGGTCTTTGTGCCAGGGTGCGAGTTGGCGCCGACATCTAGTAAGTCTGTAACGGACACGGGGTTCTGGAGACACCCGCTGCAAGGAAGGGTCTGGGGTCTCCCATCTGTCACCAGGGTCTCCTCCTTACTGGAGGAAGGGATAAGTTCTAGATCCGCCGGTTTCGCCTGGAGATCCGACACCTCCTTAGCAGTGGTTTCCTGGACAGCCTCTTCGGCCGGCGTTGTCAGAGTCCCTTTGGACAGAGTTCTTTTCATCTGCCGGTCCTGGAAAACCTGCTCCCACTTCTTGAGGATGACGGGGCTGGCCTCGTAGCTGGTGGGCTTCTGTAAGTTCCTCCTCAGGTTCCTCGGGGTGGATTTGATGATGATGGGGCTCAGGACTTGCCCGTCTGGGAGCCTCTTAGGCGGAGTGCAGGGCGAGCAGACGATGGGCTTGAAGTGGTTCAGCTCCTCGGAGATGCTGTCGTTGCTCTCGGGGCTGATGGATCTCTCAGGCTTGTGCAGAGGGGTGAAGGAGTTGAAGGAGTTAATGACGACGCGTTTCTCAGAGGTCAGGACTGGCGCCGAGAAGGAGCGGCTGTTCTCTGTGGAGAGGAGGACACCGGCGAAGCTGCCCAAACTGCCGACACTGGGGACGACCTGAAGGAGAGATCGAAAGACTGTAAGAAATGGAAACTTCTAGAAGGGGTAACTGTGGAGAGACACCAGAACCACAACCCCCATCATTGTGAAGGATTGGAGGCCTCCCCCTCCGTGTCCATCACTGTCGGCCCTTACTGGCACCCAGAGGTATGGTGGGAGATGTCACCCATAGGCTCCCATTAAGAAACACAATGTTACATCCAGAGCTGTATTCACAATTCTGCTATAATCTGACTGTACACATTAGATTAAAGACAGGTGCAGAGTAAGAAGGGAGAGAGGGTTAGAGAGGAGCCCTGAGGGAGAAGAGGGGCGGACCGAGAAGCGAAAGTTGGTACAGAGGAACCCGAAAACAAAAGGGGTACAGGGAGGGGGAGCAGAAGCGCCCAACGGGAGAAAGGAGCATAGATGGATAATAGGGGCAGCCAGAGGAGCCTGGAGGAAGGAGAAGGGTACAGAAGAGCCTGGAGGAAGGAGGAGGGTACAGAAGAGCCTGGAGGGAGGAGGAGGGTACAGAAGAGCCTGGAGGGAGGAGGAGGGTACAGAAGAGCCTGGAGGGAGGAGGAGGTACAGAAGAGCCTGGAGGAAGGAGGAGGGTACAGAAGAGCCTGGAGGAAGGAGGAGGGTACAGAAGAGCCTGGAGGAAGGAGGAGGGTACAGAAGAGCCTGGAGGAAGGAGGAGGTACAGAAGAGCCTGGAGGAAGGAGGAGGGTACAGAGGAGCCTGGAGGAAGGAGGAGGGTACAGAAGAGCATTGAGGAAGGAGGAGGGTACAGAAGAGCATGGAGGAAGGAGGAGGGTACAGAAGAGCATGGAGGAAGGAGGAGGTACAGAAGAGCATGGAGGAAGGAGGAGGGTACAGAGGAGCCTGGAGGAAGGAGGAGGGTACAGAAGAGCCTGGAGGGAGGAGGAGGGTACAGAAGAGCCTGGAGGGAGGAGGAGGGTACAGAAGAGCCTGGAGGAAGGAGGAGGGTACAGAAGAGCCTGGAGGAAGGAGGAGGGTACAGAAGAGCCTGGAGGAAGGAGGAGGGAACAGAAGAGCCTGGAGGAAGGAGGAGGGTACAGAAGAGCATGGAGGGAGGAGGAGGGTACAGAAGAGCCTGGAGGGAGGAGGAGGGTACAGGAGAGCATGGAGGGAGGAGGAGGGTACAGGAGAGCCTGGAGGAGGAGGAGGGTACAGGAGAGCCTGGAGGGAGGAGGAGGGTACAGGAGAGCCTGGAGGAAGGAGGAGGGTACAGGAGAGCCTGGAGGAAGGAGGAGGGTACAGGAGAGCATGGAGGGAGGAGGAGGGTACAGGAGAGCATGGAGGGAGGAGGAGGGTACAGGAGAGCATGGAGGGAGGAGGAGGGTACAGAAGAGCCTGGAGGAGGAGGAGGGTACAGGAGAGCATGGAGGGAGGAGGAGGGTACAGAAGAGCCTGGAGGAAGGAGGAGGGTACAGAAGAGCCTGGAGGGAGGAGGAGGGTACAGAAGAGCCTGGAGGGAGGAGGAGGGAACAGAAGAGCCTGGAGGAGGAGGAGGGTACAGAAGAGCCTGGAGGGAGGAGGAGGGTACAGAAGAGCCTGGAGGAAGGAGGAGGGTACAGAAGAGCCTGGAGGAAGGAGGAGGGAACAGAAGAGCCTGGAGGAAGGAGGAGGGAACAGAAGAGCCTGGAGGAAGGAGGAGGGTACAGAGGAGCCTGGAGGAAGGAGGAGGGAACAGAAGAACATGGAGGGAGGAGGAGGGTACAGGAGAGCCTGGAGGGAGGAGGAGGGTACAGGAGAGCCTGGAGGGAGGAGGAGGGTACAGGAGAGCATGGAGGGAGGAGGAGGGTACAGAAGAGCCTGGAGGGAGGAGGAGGGTACAGAAGAGCCTGGAGGGAGGAGGAGGGTACAGAAGAGCCTGGAGGGAGGAGGAGGGTACAGAAGAGCATGGAGGGAGGAGGAGGGAACAGAAGAGCCTGGAGGGAGGAGGAGGGAACAGAAGAGCCTGGAGGGAGGAGGAGGGTACAGAAGAGCATGGAGGGAGGAGGAGGTACAGAAGAGCCTGGAGGGAGGAGGAGGGTACAGAAGAGCATGGAGGGAGGAGGAGGTACAGAAGAGCCTGGAGGAAGGAGGAGGGTACAGGAGAGCATGGAGGGAGGAGGAGGGAACAGAAGAGCCTGGAGGGAGGAGGAGGGTACAGAAGAGCATGGAGGGAGGAGGAGGTACAGAAGAGCCTGGAGGGAGGAGGAGGGTACAGGAGAGCCTGGAGGAAGGAGGAGGGTACAGGAGAGCCTGGAGGGAGGAGGAGGGTACAGAAGAGCCTGGAGGGAGGAGGAGGGTACAGAAGAGCCTGGAGGGAGGAGGAGGGTACAGAAGAGCCTGGAGGGAGGAGGAGGGTACAGAAGAGCCTGGAGGGAGGAGGAGGGTACAGAAGAGCCTGGAGGAAGGAGGAGGGTACAGAAGAGCATGGAGGGAGGAGGGGGTACAGAAGAGCCTGGAGGGAGGAGGAGGTACAGAAGAGCCTGGAGGGAGGAGGAGGGTACAGAAGAGCCTGGAGGGAGGAGGAGGGTACAGAAGAGCCTGGAGGGAGGAGGAGGGTACAGAAGAGCCTGGAGGAAGGAGGAGGGTACAGAAGAGCATGGAGGGAGGAGGGGGTACAGAAGAGCCTGGAGGGAGGAGGAGGGTACAGAAGAGCCTGGAGGGAGGAGGAGGGTACAGGAGAGCATGGAGGGAGGAGGAGGGTACAGGAGAGCATGGAGGGAGGAGGAGGGTACAGGAGAGCATGGAGGGAGGAGGGGGGTACAGAAGAGCCTGGAGGGAGGAGGGGGTACAGAAGAGCCTGGAGGGAGGAGGGGGGTACAGAAGAGCCTGGAGGGAGGAGGAGGGTACAGAAGAGCCTGGAGGGAGGAGGAGGGTACAGAAGAGCCTGGAGGGAGGAGGGGGTACAGAAGAGCCTGGAGGGAGGAGGGGGGTACAGAAGAGCCTGGAGGGAGGAGGGGGGTACAGAAGAGCCTGGAGGGAGGAGGAGGGTACAGGAGAGCATGGAGGGAGGAGGGGGGTACAGAAGAGCCTGGAGGAAGGAGGAGGGTACAGAAGAGCCTGGAGGGAGGAGGAGGGTACAGAAGAGCCTGGAGGGAGGAGGGGGGTACAGAAGAGCCTGGAGGGAGGAGGGGGGTACAGAAGAGCCTGGAGGGAGGAGGGGGGTACAGAAGAGCCTGGAGGGAGGAGGAGGGTACAGGAGAGCATGGAGGGAGGAGGGGGGTACAGAAGAGCCTGGAGGAAGGAGGAGGGAACAGAAGAGCATGGAGGGAGGAGGAGGGTACAGAAGAGCCT
Organism: Leptodactylus fallax; assembly: GCA_947044405.1. Classification (NCBI taxonomy): domain Eukaryota; kingdom Metazoa; phylum Chordata; class Amphibia; order Anura; family Leptodactylidae; genus Leptodactylus; species Leptodactylus fallax. Next base: position 1,473,994 of record CAMRHE010000418.1, read on the forward strand.
GGAGGAAGGAGGAGGGTACAGAAGAGCCTGGAGGGAGGAGGAGGGTACAGGAGAGCCTGGAGGGAGGAGGAGGTACAGAAGAGCATGGAGGGAGGAGGAGGGTACAGAAGAGCATGGAGGGAGGAGGAGGGTACAGAAGAGCCTGGAGGGAGGAGGAGGGTACAGAAGAGCCTGGAGGGAGGAGGAGGGTACAGAAGAGCCTGGAGGAAGGAGGAGGGTACAGAAGAGCATGGAGGAAGGAGGAGGTACAGAAGAGCATGGAGGGAGGAGGAGGTACAGAAGAGCTCGGGATGTAGGAGCATAAGACAGGACGAAGAGAAGAAAAGAAAAGTGAATTTAGCTCTGAATCCAAATAGAGTAAAAACCAGAAGTAGAATAATAAATGTTGTTGCAGCTCTGGATGTGACTGGAGCAGCGCAGCATCTGTAGTGTTACCTTAGCTTTGGGCAGCTGGGGGGCTCTCCTGCGGCCGGGGGCTGGGAGGCTGTCAGTTACATGGTCGCTGCAGCTCTGGCTGCGCTCCAGTCTGGACTGAAGGCTCCTGGGAAACACAAGAAATACTCCGGTTACTTCAGATCGATTCTAATGATCTTCTTTAATCTGCAGTAAAATTCCTCTGATAATTGGGCACCGATGTCTGATAATCCAGAATGTACCTGGACCGGACACATCAGACCGAGGCGCCAGAAGCAGCTGCTGAGAAGAGTCCGATCTCCTGCTCTAGGTCATCCGGTAATCCAGAACATCTGATAATCCGACATCAATGGATCAGATTGTGGAGTGTTCTGGATCAGCAGGCGGGCGCCGGTGACGTCACTACAGGCGACTCTTACCAGGACACAGACGTGAAGGGGTTCAGGTTGTTTTTGGCGACAAAGGCCGATCGGTGAAGTGTTCTCCTGGGGAACGGCTCCTCATTCTCCGAGTCCGAGAGCGGCTGAGGCTGCTGGGAAGGAAAGAGCTTACAGTTATACATCCAGCCGAGTGCAAAAGTATTGGCACCCCTTCCTAGACGACTTAAGAGGGGCCAGAACAGGGTCACATGACCTGTTAGGGGAACAAACTGGGTCAATGGGAGTAAGACAAGATTACAAGAGCAGACTACATGGGGTGTGTTTGTAGTCTGTAACCATGGAGACGCATCGGCGCTTACTTGTACACATGGGACCAAAAAATAGTTTGCTAAAGGATATAATAAAAGTCATGTGACCTAGTCACTGACTATTATAATACATCCCGCTGACTCACCGCCGCGTGGCACGGTTTAAAAGCCGCTTTGTCATCCATCTCTCGGCTTCCGGCGGCCACATCCTCTGCCGCTCGCCTCAGAGGATCCGGGAGCTTCTCCTGAGCCGGGTCACCATTACCCTGTGGACACAATAAGGGGACATCGACAGGTCGTCACTCGCCCCAAGGGCTCACAGTCCGTTATTGGGGCTGTGAGAAGAAACACACAGGAACGAGCACTGCAGCTCTAGAGCACAGGAAATCACCGCGATCACTGGGAGTCATGGGGCAACAGGCAGGATAAGAGGGGCAGATGCAAAATACCATGGGGTGTCAGAGGATCGCACAGGATACCGCAGGACTTTTGGGGGTGTCAGAAGGTGGGAGAGGATTTTGTAGGTGATCTCAGGGTCTTACAGGATACTGCAGGGCTTTTGGGGTGACCCAGAATGTGGTAGGATTTCATGGGGTGTGACGGGTTAATTATGCATCGTAACGTCTGTACAGTATTTTTGGGGTGTCACAGACTGGCACAGGATATAACAGGGTGTCAGTCACACGGTATTCTTGGGGTGTCACATACTCACACAGGATTTTGGGGGCGTGATAGGGTCTATATAATAATTTGGGTACAGGATTCTTGGGGTGTCCCGCGGTTACCTTATGTATAACGAGGTCCCTTCAGGATTCTTGGGGTGTGACACAGGATTTAGTGGGGTGACACAAGGATTCATAAAACGTCACAGGGTTACATTATGGATCCTGAAATCCTTACAGAACGTTTGGGGTGTCAGAGTGTTGGGCATATAACGTTCTTAGGGTGTCATGGGGTGTCGCAGGGGTTAATTCTCTATGGTAATCTCTGTACGGGATATTTGGGGTGTCTCATAGGGCGATGTTTCCATTAATTCTGCGGTGTTATGGGGTCTTGGGGGGTCACTTGGGGTGTCACAGGTCACGCAGGCTCCTTAGGGTGTCACATGTCTGTGCAGTTAGGGGTCACAGGTCACGCAGGATCCTTAGGGTGTCACATGTCAGTGCACTCAGGGGTCACAGGTCACGCAGGATCATTAGGGTGTCACATGTCTGTGCAGTTAGGGGTGACAGGTCACGCAGGATCCTTAGGGTGTCACATGTCTGTGCAGTTAGGGGTCACAGGTCACGCAGGATCCTTAGGGCGTCACATGTCTGTGCAGTTAGGGGTCACAGGTCACGCAGGATCCTTAGGGCGTCACATGTCTGTGCAGTTAGGGGTCACAGGTCACGCAGGATCCTTAGGGCGTCACATGTCTGTGCAGTTAGGGGTCACAGGTCACGCAGGATCCTTAGGGTGTCACATGTCTGTGCACTCAGGGGTCACAGGTCATGCAGGATCCTTAGGGTGTCACATGTCTGTGCAGTTAGGGGTCACAGGTCACACAGGATCCTTAGGGTGTCACATGTCTGTGCACTCAGGGGTCACAGGTCACGCAGGATCCTTAGGGCGTCACATGTCTGTGCAGTCAGGGGTCACAGGTCACACAGGATCCTTAGGGTGTCACATGTCTGTGCAGTCAGGGGTCACAGGTCACACTTGCACTAGTTGTCACCCACATGTCGCACGGGACTCTTCAGGAGTCGCACGATTGGGTCGTCACACGTGTCACATGACGTCACGCTGTCCTGTCGGGTGTAATAAGGCGTCATGGGGCGGACAGTTACGTCACGGCCGCGGGGTCAAGCAGGACACCGGGGGGCACCATGCACCGTCCCGGGCGGCGGTCAGTGGGTGTGAGCCGGTACCTGGGCTGTCGCTCTCCGGGACATGCCGAGCAGGAATCACATCTCCAGCCACGGAGCCATTACCGGATATCCGCCCACACCGCGCCTGACGTCACGCACAGCCGGACATCCGTTCGGCCACAACTGACGTCATTATTTTTCTCGATCTGACCACGAATGACGTCACCAGGCGGCCACACGGCCCTCGCCTCACGTGAGTGGGCGTATCCGGGTGAGTGACGCAGGGGGCGGGGCCGCTTATGGAACTCTGCATTGGACGAACGTGCCCCGCCCACTATACGGAGAGTGATGGACGCTGGTCACGTGATCAGAGCGTTGCCCGGTAAGACTACAAATCCCAGAGAGCATTGCCAGTCACTGCCTGAGGCCGCCAGAGCATGCTGGGACATGTAGTCATTGAGGGTGCGGAGGAGAAGAAGGTGGTGGGGGTAATAATAATAATAATACATTTTATTTATATAGAGCCAACATATTCCGCAGCGCTGTACAATTTGTAGGGTTCAAGTACTGACAAAGAGACATTACAAAGAAATAGTCAATTCACACACTGGGACTGAGGGCCCTGCTCGCAAGAGCTTACAATCTATGAGGTAGAGGTGACACAAGAGCTTACAATCTATGAGGTAGAGGAGGTGACACAAGAGCTTACAATCTATGAGGTAGAGGTGACACAAGAGCTTACAGTCTATGAGGTAGAGGTGACACAAGAGCTTACAATCTATGAGGTAGGAGGTGACACAAGAGCTTACAATCTATGAGGTAGAGGAGGTGACACAAGAGCTTACAATCTATGAGGTAGAGGAGGTGACACAAGAGCTTACAATCTATGAGGTAGAGGGGGTGACACAAGAGATTACAATCTATGAGGTAGAGAAGGTGACACAAGAGCTTACAATCTATGAGGTAGAGGTGACACAAGAGCTTACACTCTATGAGGTAGAGGAGGTGACACAAGAGCGTACAATCTATGAGGTAGAGGTGACACAGGAGCTTACAATCTATGAGGTAGAGGTGACACAAGAGCTTACAATCTATGAGGTAGAGGAGGTGACACAAGAGCTTACAATCTATGAGGTAGAGGAGGTGACACAAGAGCTTACAATCTATGAGGTAGAGGTGACACAAGAGCTTACAATCTATGAGGTAGAGGTGACACAAGAGCTTACAATCTATGAGGTAGAGGGGGTGACACAAGAGCTTACAATCTATGAGGTAGAGGAGGTGACACAAGAGCTTACAATCTATGAGGTAGAGGGGGTGACACAAGAGCTTACAATCTATGAGGTAGAGGAGGTGACACAAGAGCTTACAATCTATGAGGTAGAGGAGGTGACACAAGAGCTTACAATCTATGAGGCAGAGGAGGTGACCCAAGAGCTTACAATCTATGAGGTAGAGGGGGTGACACAAGAGCTTACAATCTATGAGGTAGAGGTGACACAAGAGCTTACAATCTATGAGGTAGAGGTGACACAAGAGCTTACAATCTATGAGGTAGAGGAGGTGACACAAGAGCTTACAATCTATGAGGTAGAGGGGGTGACACAAGAGCTTACAATCTATGAGGTAGAGGTGACACAAGAGCTTACAATCTATGAGGTAGAGGTGACACAAGAGCTTACAATCTATGAGGTAGAGGTGACACAAGAGCTTACAATCTATGAGGTAGAGGTGACACAAGAGCTTACAATCTATGAGGTAGAGGAGGTGACACAAGAGCTTACAATCTATGGGGTAGAGGAGGTGACACAAGAGCTTACAATCTATGAGGTAGAGGAGGTGACACAAGAGCTTACAATCTATGAGGTAGAGGAGGTGACACAAGAGCTTACAATCTATGAGGTAGAGGAGGTGACACAAGAGCTTACAATCTATGAGGTAGAGGAGGTGACACAAGACCTTACAATCTATGAGGTAGAGGAGGTGACACAAGAGCTTACAATCTATGAGGTAGAGGTGACACAAGAGCTTACAATCTATGAGGTAGAGGAGGTGACACAAGAGCTTACAATCTATGAGGTAGAGGAGGTGACACAGGAGCTTACAATCTATGAGGTAGAGGTGACACAAGAGCTTACAATCTATGAGGTAGAGGTGACACAGGAGCTTACAATCTATGAGGTAGAGGAGGTGACACAAGAGCTTACAATCTATGAGGTAGAGGAGGTGACACAAGAGCTTACAATCTATGAGGTAGAGGGGGTGACACAAGAGCTTACAATCTATGAGGTAGAGGTGACACAAGAGCTTACAATCTATGAGGTAGAGGTGACACAAGAGCTTACAATCTATGAGGTAGAGGGGGTGACACAAGAGCTTACAATCTATGAGGTAGAGGTGACACAAGAGCTTACAATCTATGAGGTAGAGGAGGTGACCCAAGAGCTTACAATCTATGAGGTAGAGGGGGTGACACGAGCTTATAATCTATGAAGTAGAGGAGGTGACACAAGAGTTTACAATCTATGAGGTAGAGGTGACACAAGAGCTTACAATCTATGAGGTAGAGGGGGTGCCACAAGAGCTTACAATCTATGAGGTAGAGGAGGTGACACAAGAGCTTACAGTCTATGAGATAGAGGGGGTGACACAAGGGCTTACAATCTATGAGGTAGAGGTGACACAAGAGCTTACAATCTATGAGGTAGAGGGGGTGACACAAGGGCTTACAATCTATGAGGTAGAGATGACACAAGAGCTTACAATCTATGAGGTAGAGGTGACACAAGAGCTTACAATCTATGAGGTAGAGGAGGTGACACAAGAGCTTACAATCTATGAGGTAGAGGAGTTGACACAAGAGCTTACAATCTATGAGGTAGAGGAGGTGACACAAGAGCTTACAATCTATGAGGTAGAGGAGGTGACACAAGAGCTTACAATCTATGAGGTAGAATAGGTGACCCAAGAGCTTACAATCTATGAGGTAGAGGTGACACAAGAGCTTACAATCTATGAGGTAGAGGGGGTGACACAAGAGCTTACAATCTATGAGGTAGAGGTGACACAAGAGCTTACAATCTATGAGGTAGAGGGGGTGACACAAGAGCTTACAATCTATGAGGTAGAGGGGGTGACACAAGAGCTTACAATCTATGACGTAGAGGAGGTGACACAAGAGCTTACAATCTATGAGGTAGAGGGGGTGACACAAGAGCTTACAATCTATGAGGTAGAGGTGACACAAGAGCTTACAATCTATGAGGTAGAGGAGGTGACACAAGAGCTTACAATCTATGAGGTAGAGGTGACACAAGAGCTTACAATCTATGAGGTAGAGGTGACACAAGAGCTTACAATCTATGAGGTAGAGGAGGTGACACAAGAGCTTACAATCTATGAGGTAGAGGGGGTGCCCCAACTTGAGGGGTGACACAAGAGCTTACAATCTATGAGATAGAGGTGACACAAGAGCTTACAATCTATGAGGTAGAGGTGACACAAGAGCTTACAATCTATGAGGTAGAGGAGGTGACACAAGAGCTTACAATCTATGAGGTAGAGGAGGTGACACAAGAGCTTACAATCTATGAGGTAGAGGTGACACAAGAGCTTACAATCTATGAGGTAGAGGAGGTGACACAAGAGCTTACAATCTATGAGGTAGAGGAGGTGACACAAGAGCTTACAATCTATGAGGTAGATGGGGTGACACAAGAGTTTACAATCTATGAGGTAGAGGGGGTGACACAAGAGCTTACAATCTATGAGGTAGAGGAGGTGACACAAGAGCTTACAATCTATGAGGTAGAGGTGACACAGGAGCTTACAATCTATGAGGTAGAGGTGACACAGGAGCTTACAATCTATGAGGTAGAGGGGGTGACACAGGAGCTTACAATCTATGAGGTAGAGGTGACACAAGAGCTTACAATCTATGAGGTAGAGGGGGTGACACAAGAGCTTACAATCTATGAGGTAGAGGAGGTGACACAAGAGCTTACAATCTATGAGGTAGAGGTGACACAAGAGCTTACAATCTATGAGGTAGAGGAGGTGACACAAGAGCTTACAATCTATGAGGTAGAGGAGGTGACACAAGACCTTACAATCTATGAGGTAGAGGAGGTGACACAAGAGCTTACAATCTATGAGGTAGAGGTGACACAAGAGCTTACAATCTATGAGGTAGAGGAGGTGACACAAGAGCTTACAATCTATGAGGTAGAGGAGGTGACACAAGACCTTACAATCTATGAGGTAGAGGAGGTGACACAAGAGCTTACAATCTATGAGGTAGAGGAGGTGACACAAGACCTTACAATCTATGAGGTAGAGGAGGTGACACAAGAGCTTACAATCTATGAGGTAGAGGTGACACAAGAGCTTACAATCTATGAGGTAGAGGAGGTGACACAAGAGCTTACAATCTATGAGGTAGAGGAGGTGACACAAGACCTTACAATCTATGAGGTAGAGGAGGTGACACAAGAGCTTACAATCTATGAGGTAGAGGTGACACAAGAGCTTACAATCTATGAGGTAGAGGAGGTGACACAAGAGCTTACAATCTATGAGGTAGAGGAGGTGACACAAGACCTTACAATCTATGAGGTAGAGGAGGTGACACAGGAGCTTACAATCTATGAGGTAGAGGTGACACAAGAGCTTACAATCTATGAGGTAGAGGTGACACAGGAGCTTACAATCTATGAGGTAGAGGAGGTGACACAAGAGCTTACAATCTATGAGGTAGAGGAGGTGACACAAGAGCTTACAATCTATGAGGTAGAGGGGGTGACACAAGAGCTTACAATCTATGAGGTAGAGGTGACACAAGAGCTTACAATCTATGAGGTAGAGGAGGTGACACAAGAGCTTACAATCTATGAGGTAGAGGAGGTGACACAAGAGCTTACAATCTATGAGGTAGAGGAGGTGACACAAGAGCTTACAATCTATGAGGTAGAGGTGACACAAGAGCTTACAATCTATGAGGTAGAGGTGACACAAGAGCTTACAATCTATGAGGTAGAGGAGGTGACACAAGAGCTTACAATCTATGAGGTAGATGGGGTGACACAAGAGTTTACAATCTATGAGGTAGAGGAGGTGACACAAGAGCTTACAATCTATGAGGTAGAGGTGACACAGGAGCTTACAATCTATGAGGTAGAGGTGACACAGGAGCTTACAATCTATGAGGTAGAGGTGACACAAGAGCTTACAATCTATGAGGTAGAGGGGGTGACACAAGAGCTTACAATCTATGAGGTAGAGGAGGTGACACAAGAGCTTACAATCTATGAGGTAGAGGTGACACAAGAGCTTACAATCTATGAGGTAGAGGAGGTGACACAAGAGCTTACAATCTATGAGGTAGAGGAGGTGACACAAGACCTTACAATCTATGAGGTAGAGGAGGTGACACAAGAGCTTACAATCTATGAGGTAGAGGTGACACAAGAGCTTACAATCTATGAGGTAGAGGAGGTGACACAAGAGCTTACAATCTATGAGGTAGAGGAGGTGACACAAGACCTTACAATCTATGAGGTAGAGGAGGTGACACAAGAGCTTACAATCTATGAGGTAGAGGAGGTGACACAAGACCTTACAATCTATGAGGTAGAGGAGGTGACACAAGAGCTTACAATCTATGAGGTAGAGGTGACACAAGAGCTTACAATCTATGAGGTAGAGGAGGTGACACAAGAGCTTACAATCTATGAGGTAGAGGAGGTGACACAAGACCTTACAATCTATGAGGTAGAGGAGGTGACACAAGAGCTTACAATCTATGAGGTAGAGGTGACACAAGAGCTTACAATCTATGAGGTAGAGGAGGTGACACAAGAGCTTACAATCTATGAGGTAGAGGAGGTGACACAAGACCTTACAATCTATGAGGTAGAGGAGGTGACACAGGAGCTTACAATCTATGAGGTAGAGGTGACACAAGAGCTTACAATCTATGAGGTAGAGGTGACACAGGAGCTTACAATCTATGAGGTAGAGGAGGTGACACAAGAGCTTACAATCTATGAGGTAGAGGAGGTGACACAAGAGCTTACAATCTATGAGGTAGAGGGGGGGTGACACAAGAGCTTACAATCTATGAGGTAGAGGTGACACAAGAGCTTACAATCTATGAGGTAGAGGTGACACAAGAGCTTACAATCTATGAGGTAGAGGGGGGTGACACAAGAGCTTACAATCTATGAGGTAGAGGTGACACAAGAGCTTACAATCTATGAGGTAGAGGAGGTGACACAAGAGCTTACAATCTATGAGGTAGAGGAGGTGACACAAGAGCTTACAATCTATGAGGTAGAGGAGGTGACACAAGAGCTTACAATCTATGAGGTAGAGGTGACACAAGAGCTTACAATCTATGAGGTAGAGGTGACACAAGAGCTTACAATCTATGAGGTAGAGGAGGTGACACAAGAGCTTACAATCTATGAGGTAGATGGGGTGACACAAGAGTTTACAATCTATGAGGTAGAGGGGGTGACACAAGAGCTTACAATCTATGAGGTAGAGGAGGTGACACAAGAGCTTACAATCTATGAGGTAGAGGTGACACAGGAGCTTACAATCTATGAGGTAGAGGTGACACAGGAGCTTACAATCTATGAGGTAGAGGGGGTGACACAGGAGCTTACAATCTATGAGGTAGAGGTGACACAAGAGCTTACAATCTATGAGGTAGAGGGGGTGACACAAGAGCTTACAATCTATGAGGTAGAGGAGGTGACACAAGAGCTTACAATCTATGAGGTAGAGGTGACACAAGAGCTTACAATCTATGAGGTAGAGGAGGTGACACAAGAGCTTACAATCTATGAGGTAGAGGAGGTGACACAAGACCTTACAATCTATGAGGTAGAGGAGGTGACACAAGAGCTTACAATCTATGAGGTAGAGGTGACACAAGAGCTTACAATCTATGAGGTAGAGGAGGTGGCACAAGAGCTTACAATCTATGAGGTAGAGGAGGTGACACAAGACCTTACAATCTATGAGGTAGAGGAGGTGACACAAGAGCTTACAATCTATGAGGTAGAGGAGGTGACACAAGACCTTACAATCTATGAGGTAGAGGAGGTGACACAAGAGCTTACAATCTATGAGGTAGAGGTGACACAAGAGCTTACAATCTATGAGGTAGAGGAGGTGACACAAGAGCTTACAATCTATGAGGTAGAGGAGGTGACACAAGACCTTACAATCTATGAGGTAGAGGAGGTGACACAAGAGCTTACAATCTATGAGGTAGAGGTGACACAAGAGCTTACAATCTATGAGGTAGAGGAGGTGACACAAGAGCTTACAATCTATGAGGTAGAGGAGGTGACACAAGACCTTACAATCTATGAGGTAGAGGAGGTGACACAGGAGCTTACAATCTATGAGGTAGAGGTGACACAAGAGCTTACAATCTATGAGGTAGAGGTGACACAGGAGCTTACAATCTATGAGGTAGAGGAGGTGACACAAGAGCTTACAATCTATGAGGTAGAGGAGGTGACACAAGAGCTTACAATCTATGAGGTAGAGGAGGTGACACAAGACCTTACAATCTATGAGGTAGAGGAGGTGACACAAGAGCTTACAATCTATGAGGTAGAGGTGACACAAGAGCTTACAATCTATGAGGTAGAGGAGGTGACACAAGACCTTACAATCTATGAGGTAGAGGAGGTGACACAAGAGCTTACAATCTATGAGGTAGAGGTGACACAAGAGCTTACAATCTATGAGGTAGAGGAGGTGACACAAGAGCTTACAATCTATGAGGTAGAGGAGGTGACACAAGACCTTACAATCTATGAGGTAGAGGAGGTGACACAAGAGCTTACAATCTATGAGGTAGAGGTGACACAAGAGCTTACAATCTATGAGGTAGAGGAGGTGACACAAGAGCTTACAATCTATGAGGTAGAGGAGGTGACACAAGACCTTACAATCTATGAGGTAGAGGAGGTGACACAGGAGCTTACAATCTATGAGGTAGAGGTGACACAAGAGCTTACAATCTATGAGGTAGAGGTGACACAGGAGCTTACAATCTATGAGGTAGAGGAGGTGACACAAGAGCTTACAATCTATGAGGTAGAGGAGGTGACACAAGAGCTTACAATCTATGAGGTAGAGGGGGTGACACAAGAGCTTACAATCTATGAGGTAGAGGTGACACAAGAGCTTACAATCTATGAGGTAGAGGTGACACAAGAGCTTACAATCTATGAGGTAGAGGGGGTGACACAAGAGCTTACAATCTATGAGGTAGAGGTGACACAAGAGCTTACAATCTATGAGGTAGAGGAGGTGACCCAAGAGCTTACAATCTATGAGGTAGAGGGGGTGACACGAGCTTATAATCTATGAAGTAGAGGAGGTGACACAAGAGTTTACAATCTATGAGGTAGAGGTGACACAAGAGCTTACAATCTATGAGGTAGAGGGGGTGCCACAAGAGCTTACAATCTATGAGGTAGAGGGGGTGACACAAGAGCTTACAATCTATGAGGTAGAGGAGGTGACACAAGAGCTTACAGTCTATGAGATAGAGGGGGTGACACAAGGGCTTACAATCTATGAGGTAGAGATGACACAAGAGCTTACAATCTATGAGGTAGAGGTGACACAAGAGCTTACAATCTATGAGGTAGAGGAGGTGACACAAGAGCTTACAATCTATGAGGTAGAGGAGGTGACACAAGAGCTTACAATCTATGAGGTAGAATAGGTGACCCAAGAGCTTACAATCTATGAGGTAGAGGTGACACAAGAGCTTACAATCTATGAGGTAGAGGGGGTGACACAAGAGCTTACAATCTATGAGGTAGAGGTGACACAAGAGCTTACAATCTATGAGGTAGAGGGGGTGACACAAGAGCTTACAATCTATGAGGTAGAGGGGGTGACACAAGAGCTTACAATCTATGACGTAGAGGAGGTGACACAAGAGCTTACAATCTATGAGGTAGAGGGGGTGACACAAGAGCTTACAATCTATGAGGTAGAGGTGACACAAGAGCTTACAATCTATGAGGTAGAGGAGGTGACACAAGAGCTTACAATCTATGAGGTAGAGGTGACACAAGAGCTTACAATCTATGAGGTAGAGGTGACACAAGAGCTTACAATCTATGAGGTAGAGGTGACACAAGAGCTTACAATCTATGAGGTAGAGGAGGTGACACAAGAGCTTACAATCTATGAGGTAGAGGGGGTGACACAAGAGCTTACAATCTATGAGATAGAGGTGACACAAGAGCTTACAATCTATGAGGTAGAGGTGACACAAGAGCTTACAATCTATGAGGTAGAGGAGGTGACACAAGAGCTTACAATCTATGAGGTAGAGGAGGTGACACAAGAGCTTACAATCTATGAGGTAGAGGTGACACAAGAGCTTACAATCTATGAGGTAGAGGAGGTGACACAAGAGCTTACAATCTATGAGGTAGAGGAGGTGACACAAGAGCTTACAATCTATGAGGTAGAGGAGGTGACACAAGAGCTTACAATCTATGAGGTAGAGGTGACACAAGAGCTTACAATCTATGAGGTAGAGGTGACACAAGAGCTTACAATCTATGAGGTAGAGGAGGTGACACAAGAGCTTACAATCTATGAGGTAGATGGGGTGACACAAGAGTTTACAATCTATGAGGTAGAGGGGGTGACACAAGAGCTTACAATCTATGAGGTAGAGGAGGTGACACAAGAGCTTACAATCTATGAGGTAGAGGTGACACAGGAGCTTACAATCTATGAGGTAGAGGTGACACAGGAGCTTACAATCTATGAGGTAGAGGGGGTGACACAGGAGCTTACAATCTATGAGGTAGAGGTGACACAAGAGCTTACAATCTATGAGGTAGAGGGGGTGACACAAGAGCTTACAATCTATGAGGTAGAGGAGGTGACACAAGAGCTTACAATCTATGAGGTAGAGGTGACACAAGAGCTTACAATCTATGAGGTAGAGGGGGTGACACAAGAGCTTACAATCTATGAGGTAGAGGAGGTGACACAAGAGCTTACAATCTATGAGGTAGAGGAGGTGACACAAGAGCTTGCAATCTATGAGGTAGAGGTGACACAAGAGCTTACAATCTATGAGGTAGAGGGGGTGACAGAAGAGCTTACAATCTATGAGGTAGAGGGGGTGACACAAGAGCTTACAATCTATGAGGTAGAGGTGACACAAGAGCTTACAATCTATGAGGTAGAGGTGACACAAGAGCTTACAATCTATGAGGTAGAGGTGACACAAGAGCTTACAATCTATGAGGTAGAGGTGACACAAGAGCTTACAATCTATGAGGTAGAGGAGGTGACACAAGAGCTTACAATCTATGAGGTAGAGGGGGTGACACAAGAGCTTACAATCTATGAGGTAGAGAAGGTGACACAAGAGCTTACAATCTATGAGGTAGAGGTGACACAAGAGCTTACAATCTATGAGGTAGAGGGGGTGACACAAGAGCTTACAATCTATGAGGTAGAGGTGACACAAGAGCTTACAATCTATGAGGTAGAGGGGGTGACACAAGAGCTTACAATCTATGAGGTAGAATAGGTGACCCAAGAGCTTACAATCTATGAGGTAGAGGTGACACAAGAGCTTACAATCTATGAGGTAGAGGGGGTGACACAAGAGCTTACAATCTATGACGTAGAGGAGGTGACACAAGAGCTTACAATCTATGAGGTAGAGGGGGTGACACAAGAGCTTACAATCTATGACGTAGAGGAGGTGACACAAGAGCTTACAATCTATGAGGTAGAGGGGGTGACACAAGAGCTTACAATCTATGAGGTAGAGGTGACACAAGAGCTTACAATCTATGAGGTAGAGGAGGTGACACAAGAGCTTACAATCTATGAGGTAGAGGTGACACAAGAGCTTACAATCTATGAGGTAGAGGTGACACAAGAGCTTACAATCTATGAGGTAGAGGGGGTGACACAAGAGCTTACAATCTATGACGTAGAGGAGGTGACACAAGAGCTTAAAATCTATGAGGTAGAGGGGGTGACACAAGAGCTTACAATCTATGAGGTAGAGGTGACACAAGAGCTTACAATCTATGAGGTAGAGGAGGTGACACAAGAGCTTACAATCTATGAGGTAGAGGTGACACAAGAGCTTACAATCTATGAGGTAGAGGAGGTGACACAAGAGCTTACAATCTATGAGGTAGAGGGGGTGACACAAGAGCTTACAATCTATGAGGTAGAGGTGACACAAGAGCTTACAATCTATGAGGTAGAGGAGGTGACACAAGAGCTTACAATCTATGAGGTAGAGGAGGTGACACAAGAGCTTACAATCTATGAGGTAGAGGTGACACAAGAGCTTACAATCTATGAGGTAGAGGGGGTGACACAAGAGCTTACAATCTATGAGGTAGAGGAGGTGACACAAGAGCTTACAATCTATGAGGTAGAGGTGACACAAGAGCTTACAATCTATGAGGTAGAGGGGGTGACACAAGAGCTTACAATCTATGAGGTAGAGGAGGTGACACAAGAGCTTACAATCTATGAGGTAGAGGAGGTGACACAAGAGCTTACAATCTATGAGGTAGAGGTGACACAAGAGCTTACAATCTATGAGGTAGAGGGGGTGACACAAGAGCTTACAATCTATGAGGTAGAGGGGGTGACACAAGAGCTTACAATCTATGAGGTAGAGGTGACACAAGAGCTTACAATCTATGAGGTAGAGGTGACACAAGAGCTTACAATCTATGAGGTAGAGGAGGTGACACAAGAGCTTACAATCTATGAGGTAGAGGTGACACAAGAGCTTACAATCTATGAGGTAGAGGTGACACAAGAGCTTACAATCTATGAGGTAGAGGTGACACAAGAGCTTACAATCTATGAGGTAGAGGAGGTGACACAAGAGCTTACAATCTATGAGGTAGAGGTGACACAAGAGCTTACAATCTATGAGGTAGAGGGGGTGACACAAGAGCTTACAATCTATGAGGTAGAGGAGGTGACACAAGAGCTTACAATCTATGAGGTAGAGGTGACACAAGAGCTTACAATCTATGAGGTAGAGGTGACACAAGAGCTTACAATCTATGAGGTAGAGGGGGTGACACAAGAGCTTACAATCTATGAGGTAGAGGTGACACAAGAGCTTACAATCTATGAGGTAGAGGAGGTGACACAAGAGCTTACAATCTATGAGGTAGAGGTGACACAAGAGCTTACAATCTATGAGGTAGAGGAGATGACACAAGAGCTTACAATCTATGAGGTAGAGGTGACACAAGAGCTTACACTCTATGAGGTAGAGGAGGTGACACAAGAGCTTACAATCTATGAGGTAGAGGAGGTGACACAAGAGCTTACAATCTATGAGGTAGAGGTGACACAAGAGCTTACAATCTATGAGGTAGAGGGGGTGACACAAGAGCTTACAATCTATGAGGTAGAGGAGGTGACACAAGAGCTTACAATCTATGAGGTAGAGGAGGTGACACAAGAGCTTACAATCTATGAGGTAGAGGAGGTGACACAAGAGCTTACAATCTATGAGGTAGAGGTGACACAAGAGCTTACAATCTATGAGGTAGAGGGGGTGACACAAGAGCTTACAATCTATGAGGTAGAGGAGGTGACACAAGAGCTTACAATCTATGAGGTAGAGGTGACACAAGAGCTTACAATCTATGAGGTAGAGGTGACACAAGAGCTTACAATCTATGAGGTAGAGGTGACACAAGAGCTTACAATCTATGAGGTAGAGGAGGTGACACAAGAGCTTACAATCTATGAGGTAGAGGGGGTGACACAAGAGCTTACAATCTATGAGGTAGAGGAGGTGACACAAGAGCTTACAATCTATGAGGTAGAGGAGGTGACACAAGAGCTTACAATCTATGAGGTAGAGGGGGTGACACAAGAGCTTACAATCTATGGGTATATAAACTAGGAAACGGGATAGGATTAGATACACAGCTCAGCTGACAGTATCACACGGGATAGGATTAGATACACAGCTCAGCTGACAGTATCACACGGGATAGGATTAGATACACAGCTCAGCAGACAGTTTCACACGGGATAGGATTAGATACACAGCTCAGCAGCTAGTATCACACGGGATAGGATTAGATACACAGCTCGGCTGACAGTATCACACAGGATAGGATTAGATACATGGATGAGCAGACAGTATCACACGGGATAGGATTAGATACACAGCTCAGCTGACAGTATCACACGGGATAGGATTAGATACACAGCTCAGCAGCTAGTATCACACGGGATAGGATTAGATACACAGCTCGGCTGACAGTATCACACAGGATAGGATTAGATACATGGATGAGCAGACAGTATCACACAGGATAGGATTATATACACAGCTCAGCAACCAGTATCACACAGGATAGGATTAGATACACAGCTCAGCAGACAGTATCACACAGGATAGGATTAGATACACAGCTCAGCAGACAGTATCACACAGGATAGGATTAGATACACTGCTCAGCAGACAGTATCACACAGGATAGGATTAGATACAGCTCAGCAGACAGTATCACACAGGATAGGATTAGATACACAGCTCAGCAGACAGTATCAAACAGGATAGGATTAGATACAGCTCAGCAGACAGTATCACACGGGATAGGATTAGATACAGTAGGTTTACATGCAGTCCATACAGTGGTAAAATAATCCAGTTATTTCATTCTTCAGTACTGCCCCATATACACTGACCTATATATATATATATATATTGCTGTATGCACTGACATATATAGATATATACACTGACCTATAGATATAGATCTGTATGGTGACATATATCTAGGTCCCCGTTAGCGCCTCTGGCCTGGATATAGATCTCACCTCCCTATAATGTTCATTCCTGACATGTTATATATAAGGTACAAGGTTTCGTGTGTCGTACTGGTGTCGGCCTATACTAAGGCTCAGTTCACACCTGTGTCGGAGTCTCCTGCATGGAGAACTTTTCTCTCCAGCAGACGCCCGGCAGACCCCATTATAGTCTATCATCACCCGCTTCCCCAATGTGGGGCCTCAGCCTTACACAATATTACTAAATCTGCCCCAATGGCTGCAAAATTGTAATGCCCTGCTGTGGATTTGGTGAAATATTCCCAAAATTGCGTCAAAAATCTTAGTAATGAGTATTTACGACTTGCATTTTTTTTTACTCTTTTTGATGACATTTTTGTAAAAGACTTTGCAGTTTTACTGCAATTATGAAAATTGTGACCAAAAAACGAAAAGTCCTGATCAGTGTCCCCCAGTGATGATACATCAGCCCCTCCCCGCTGCGGCCATAGGGATAGGTCAGTAAGTGCCCCAGCGATGGACCTACCTGCAGCAGTGTCATGGCGGAGTGTACTGAGTGCAGTCCAGGCAGGCAGTGAGATGTCAGACGTGTCCTGTCCTATGTACATACAGCCCCGTACATGCCTGCACATGTCTGCAAGATGGAAACTCCCTGCAAACCAGAGAGTCACCGCCGGCACCTATATCCTGCAGGAGCTGTGTATCTAAGCCCAGAATGTGTGATACTGTCTGCTGTGCTGTGTATATAATCCTACCATGTGTGATACTGTCCGCAGTATTGTGGGATCAGACACCATAGATATCTACTCCATCCATTTATAGTATCACTGGGTGCAGCCCTACATTATCTGTATTACACATCACATCTCTCCTGCTGCAGAGATTTCAGGGAAAATCCTGCAAAATGAACAAGTCTGGACTAGTCTGTCTATTGTATTGTATTGTACTACATCTCTGCTTGCTGTTATCATTTCTGCTGCTATGATGTTACTCACTTTGCTAGCACATACAGTGGGTACGGAAAGTATTCAGACCCCTTTACATTTTTCACTCTTTGTTTCATTGCAGCCATTTGCTAAAAGCAAAAAAGTTCCTTTTATTCCTCAGTAATGTACACTCAGCTCCCCATCCTGACAGAAAAAAACCAGAAATGTAGATATTTTTTCAAATTTATTAAAAAAGAAAACCTGAAATCTCCCATGGCCATAAGTATTCGGAGCCTTTGCTCAGTACTGAGCAGAAGCCGCTTCCTTTTGAGCTAGTACAGCCAGGAGTCTTCTTGGGAATGATGTAACAAGTTTCTCACATCTGGATTTGGGGATCCTCGGCCATTCTTCCTTGCAGATCCTCTCCAGTTCCGGCAGGTTGGATGGTGAACGTTGGTGGAGCCATTTTCAGGTCTCTCCAGAGATGCTCAGTTGGGTTGAGGTCAGGGCTCTGGCTGGGCCAGTCAGGAATGGTCACAGAGTTGTTCCGAAGCCGCTCCTTTGTTATTTTAGCTGTGTGCTTAGGGTCATTGTCTTGTTGGAAGGTGAACCTTCGGCCCAGTCTGAGGTCCAGAGCACTCTGGAAGAGGTTTTCTTCCAGGATATCTCTGTACTTGGCCGCATTAATCTTTCCTTCAGTTACAACCAGTCGTCCTGTCCCCCATAGCATGATGCTGCCACCGCCATGTCTCACTGTTGGGATTGTATTGGGCAGGTGATGAGCAGGGCCCGGTTTTCTCCACACATACCGCTTAGAATTAACGCCAAAAAGTTCAATCTTCGTCTCATCAGACCAGAGAATCTTATTTCTCATAGTCTGGGAGTCCTTCATGTGTTTTTTGGCTTTCCTATGTCTTGCACTGAGGAGAGGCTTCCTTCAGGCCCCTCTGCCATAAAGCCCTGACTGGTGGACGGCTGCAGTGATAGTGACTTTGTGGCTCTTTCTCCCATCTCCCTACTGCATCTCTGGAGCTCGGCCACAGTGATCTTTGGGTTCTTCTTTACCTCTCTCACCAAGGCTCTTCTCCCACCATTGCTCAGTTTGGCTGGACGGCCAGGTCTAGGAAGAGTTCTGGTTGTCCCAAACTTCTTCCATGTAAGGATTATGGAGGCCACTGTGGTCTTAGGAACCTTGAGTGCTGCAGAAATTCTTTTGTAACCTTGGCCAGATCTGTGCCTTGCCACAATTCTGTCTCTGAGCTCCTTGGGCAGTTCCTTTGACCTCCTGATTCTCATTTGCTCTGACATGCCCTGTGAGCTGTGAGGTCTTATATAGACAGGTGTGCGCCGCTCCTAATCAAGTCCAATCAGTTTAATTAAACACAGCTGGACTCCAATGAAGGAGTAGAATCATCTCAAGGAGGATCAGAAGGAAATGGACAGCAGTGAGTTATATATGAGTGTCACAGCAAAGGCTCGGAATACTTATGGCCATGGGAGATTTCAGTTTTTCTTTTTTAATAAATTTGCAAAAATATCTACATTTCTGTTGTTTTTCTGTCAAGATGGGGAGCTGAGTGTACATTACTGAGAAATAAAATGAACTTTTTTGCTTTTAGCAAATGGCTGCAATGAAACAAAGAGTGAAAAATCTAAAGGGGTCTGAATACTTTCTGTACCCACTGTATATGAGCTTTGAAGCCACTGTCTCCATTCCCTGCTGGTTCCTCTTTCTCACCTGACCAGTCTCTTAGCAGTCTCTTATTCTATCTCCGTATTCCCAGACCCCTATTCACACCTGATACACATGAAACAAATGTATTCCTAGTTAGTATAAATGTAAGGCCACTGGTCAATTTGCAGCCTCAAAGTGCAACTCTAAGTGTTCAGATCAGAAAAAGGCCAGATTTGGAACTGAGGGTAACAACAACCCACTAAAATATAACCTATCTGTCGTCTAACAGAAATGCTTCTCACTATAATCACTGTTGTCCTTCCCATACTTGTAATAATGACTTTTCCTCCCCAAACCAGCCATGTCACTAAGAATATCTTTATCTCTCCATCTATCCTACCCCACCATCTGCCCTTCTCTGCACAGCTACTAACACACCTACAAGCTATCCGCCCCAGACACACACAACCTCCCCACACTCTCTCCTACTTACAGTCATGGCCAAAAGTTTTGAGAATGATACAAATATTAATTTTTACAAAGTCTACTGCTTCAGTTTTTCTAATGGCAATTTGCATATACTCCAGAATGTTATAAAGAGCGATCAGCTTAACAGCAATTACTTGCAAAGTCAATATTTGCCTAGAAAATGAACTTTATCCACCAAAACACATTTCAACATCATTGCAGCCCTGCCTTAAAAGGACCACCTAACATCGTTTCAGTGATTGCTCCATTAACACAGGTGTGGGTGTTGATGAGGACAGGGCTGGAGATCAATCTGTCATGATTAAGTAAGAATGACACCACTGGACACTTTAAAAGGAGGCTGGTGCTTGCCATCATTGTTTCTCTTCTGTTAACCATGGTTATCTCTAAAGAAACACGTGCAGTCATCATTGCACTGCACAAAAATGGCCTAACTGGGAAGAGTATTGCAGCTAGAAAGATTGCACCTCAGTCAACAATCTATCGCATCATCAAGAACTTCAAGGAGAGAGGTTCCATTGGTGCCAAAAAGGCTCCAGGGCGCCCAAGAAAGACCAGCAAGCGGCAGGACCGTCTCTTAAAAGTGTTTCAGCTGCGGGATCGGGCTACCAGCAGTGCAGAGCTTGCTGAGGAATGGCAGCAGGCAGGTGTGAGTGCATCTGCACGCACTGTGAGGCGGAGACTCTTGGAGCAAGGCCTGGTCTCAAGGAGGGCAGCAAAGAAGCCACTTCTCTCCAGAAAAAACATCAGGGACAGACTGATATTCTGCAAAAGGTACAGGGAGTGGACTGCTGAGGACTGGGGGAAAGTCATTTTCTCTGATGAATCCCCTTTTCCATTGTTTGGAACATCTGGAAAACAGCTTATTCGGAGAAGAAGAGGTGAGCGCTACCACCAGTCTTGTCTCATGCCAACTGTAAAGCATCCTGAAACCATTCATGTGTGGGGTTGCTTCTCAGCCAAGGGAATCGGCTCTCTCACAGTCTTGCCTAAAAACACAGCCATGAATAAAGAATGGTACCAGAATGTCCTCCAAGAGCAACTTCTCCCAACCGTCCAAGAGCAGTTTGGCGCTCAACAATGCCTTTTCCAGCATGATGGAGCACCTTGCCATAAAGCAAAGGTGATAACTAAATGGCTCAGGGAACAAAACATAGAGATTTTGGGTCCATGGCCTGGAAACTCCCCAGATCTTAATCCCATTGAGAACTTGTGGTCAATCATCAAGAGACGGGTGGACAAACAAAAACCAACAAATTCAGACAAAATGAAAACATTGATTCTGCAAGAATGGACTGCTATCAGTCAGGATTTGGTCCAGAAGTTGATTGAGAGCATGCCAGGGAGAATTGCAGAGGTCCTGAAGAAGAAGGGTCAACACTGCGAATATTGACTTGCTGCATTAACTCATTCTAACTGTCAATATAAGCTTCTGTTACTCATAATATGAATGCAATTATATTTCTGTATGTGATAAAAACATCTGACAAACACACATAAAAACCAGAGGGCAGCAGATCATGTGAAAATAGAATATTTGTGTCATTCTCAAAACTTTTGGCCATGACTGTACACCTGCTATCCCTCTCCCTGCTACTCCTCACTTCTGGTGACATATCCCCTAATCCTGGACCGCCCCAGCACTTCCCCGCTGTCAGATCTTTCTGCACAACCGGCATCAGCGCAAGGAACCCCCTAAACCTTACCCCTATCTCACCTGCTCCTGCCCCTCCCCCCGCCCTCCCCGGTGCACTATGGAACGCTCACTCTGTATGCAACAAACTTGACTACATCCACGACCTCTTCATTTCTCATAAATTATTATTTCTAGGTCTCACAGAAACATGGCTGACACCCTCAGACACCACCTCCCCTGCTGCCCTCTCCTATGGAGGTCTGTCATTCTCACACACTCCCCGCCCCAACAATAAACCTGGTGGAGGCGTAGGCGTACTCCTGTCTGACAATTGCTCCTTTGCCCCAATCCACCCGCTGCCTGCTCTCACCCTCCCCTCCTTTGAAGTGCACTCTGTTCGCTTTTACTCGCCCTCCAACCTCCAACTGGCCGTCATATATCGACCGCCAGGACCTACCGCTGCCTTTATCGACCACTTCACCACCTGGCTAATGCACTTCCTATCCACAGACACCCCCAGCATCATCATGGGGGATTTCAACATCCCCATTAACACAAACCACCCCTCCGCTTCCAGTCTCCTGTCCCTCACCACCTCCTTTGGTCTCTCTGTATGGTCCTCCTCTGTCACCCACACAAAGGGGCACATGCTGGACCTCATATTCAGCCGCCTCTACTCTCTAGTCAACCTCTCTAACTCTCTGTCCACGCTCTCTGACCACAACCTGCTGACATTCTCTGCCCTCTCCTCTGTAATAGACCCCCCAACCCCTAAACCAACACACACCCCCGCAGGAACCTTAATCGCCTGGACAAAAAACTGAGACAGATTGTTTATTTCCTGACCTGTTGTAAATAACTTCTCTACTTAGATTGCATTTTGTTATTTTTAAAGATTGTAAGACCCTTTGAAGATCCAGGTCTTGTGTGTATAAAGAGTGTGTAAATTTTCAGTTTCTTGTATGTCTGAAGAAGAGAGCTAGTATTCTCGAAAGCTTACTTATAAATATACTCAGTTAGCGTCTAAAAGGTATGGCCTGATTTCTTCACTCTTCCACTACTTTCTATGGCTAACACAGTACAACATTATACTATTAGGTACATAGAGGCAGTTCTCACATTCATGAACGCACTCACCTCTGCTAAGCAGGTCTACTTCTCCACACTAATATCTGCCCTATCCCGCAACCCCAAACAGCTATTCACTACCTTCCCCTCCCTTCTCCGTCCTCCTGTGCCCCCTCCGACATCACTTATCACAGCTGATGACTCTGCCTCTTATTTCAAAAGCAAAATTGACCCCATCACAGACAGTCTCACCCCACACCCCCGACAACCACTCTACCCAACTGCTCGGTGCTCTTCATCTTTAACCTGTTTCTCCACCATCACTGATGTAAAGCTCTCCACCCTAATCTCTAAATCCCACCTCACTTCCTGCGCACTTGACCCGATCCAGTCACATCTCATCCCCAAACTCTCTGAAGTCATTACTCCTGCCCTAACCCATCTCTTCAACCTATCCCTAACCAATGGATCCTTCCCTTCCGCCCTCAAACATGCTACCGTCACACCTATACTTAAGAAACCCTCCCTGGACCCGTCCTCTCCAGCCAACTCTCGCCCCATCTCACTGCTCCCGTACGCCTCAAAACTACTAGAGCAACATGTCCACTCCGAACTGTCCATCTATCTCTCGTCCAATGTGCTCTGTGACAGACTACAGTCAGGCTTCAGACCCCATCACTGCACAGAAACTGCCCTAACCAAGGTCACTAATGTCCTTCTAACTGCCAAAGCCAAACGTCACTCCTCTGTCCTCCTCCTCCTCTGTCCTCCTCCTCCTCTGTCCTCCTCCTCCTCGACCTCTCCTCCTCTGTCCTCCTCCTCCTCTGTCCTCCTCCTCCTCCTCTGTCTTCCTCCTCCTCTGTCCTCCTCCTCCTCGACCTCTCCTCTGCCTTTGACGCAGTCGACCATCCCCCTCGTGCTTGAAACTCTCTCATCCCTTGGCATCTATGACCTGGTCCTTTCCTGGATCTCCTCATACCTCACCAACCATCTCCCGCTCGCACATCACCTCCCCCGCCATGCCCTCTCTCTGTAGGTGTCCCCCAAGGCTCCGTCCTGGCAATAGCCCAGAAACAGCAGTGTGTGGATAGGGACCTCTTCCTTGTGCAGGATATTTCAGGCTGGGTTCTGTAACCAGATTTTGATGTTAGGTTCTTTTGGAAACATGGAATAATCTGTAGGGAGCTGCTTCCAAAAGGTGGCGCTAGAGCACGTTCCTTTTTTTTTTTTCCGCCAAGGAGGTTTCATTTATATATTGCCTGGAGTAGAGTAATAGTGTAGTACCTGGTACAGCCACTAGATGTCCCTGCAGCATCATCATACACAGTTAGTGAAATTAGTTCATTGTTGACCTTTATATGTAATCACAACCTCAGGTCAGATCACTGTGGACATTCATGACCCATAATATAGTGTCCTCTCCTCGGTGACCCGTGATATAGCGTCCTCTCCCCGGTGACCCGTGATATAGCGTCCTCTCCCCGGTGACCCGTGATATAGCGTCCTCTCCCCGGTGACCCATGATATAGCGTCCTCTCCTCGGTGACCCGTGATATAGTGTCCTCTCCCCGGTGACCCGTGATATAGCGTCCTCTCCCCGGTGACCCGTGATATAGCGTCCTCTCCCCGGTGACCCGTGATATAGCGTCCTCTCCCCGGTGACCCATGATATAGCGTCCTCTCCTCGGTGACCCGTGATATAGTGTCCTCTCCTCGGTGACCCGTGATATAGCGTCCTCTCCTCGGTGACCCGAGATATAGCGTCCTCTCCCCGGTGACCCGTGATATAGCGTCCTCTCCCCGGTGACCGGTGATATAGCGTCCTCTCCCCGGTGACCCGAGATATAGCGTCCTCTCCCCGGTGACCCATGATATAGCGTCCTCTCCTCGGTGACCCGTGATATAGTGTCCTCTCCTCGGTGACCCATGATATAGCGTCCTCTCCTCGGTGACCCGAGATATAGCGTCCTCTCCCCGGTGACCCGTGATATAGCGTCCTCTCCCCGGTGACCGGTGATATAGCGTCCTCTCCCCGGTGACCCGAGATATAGCGTCCTCTCCCCGGTGACCCGTGATATAGCGTCCTCTCCCCGGTGACCCGTGATATAGCGTCCTCTCCTCGGTGACCCGTGATATAGTGTCCACTCCCCGGTGACCCGTGATATAGTGTCCACTCCCCGGTGACCCGAGATATAGCGTCCTCTCCTCGGTGACCCGTGATATAGCGTCCTCTCCCCGGTGACCCGTGATATAGCGTCCTCTCCCCGGTGACCGGTGATATAGCGTCCTCTCCCCGGTGACCCGAGATATAGCGTCCTCTCCCCGGTGACCCGTGATATAGCGTCCTCTCCCCGGTGACCCGTGATATAGCGTCCTCTCCTCGGTGACCCGTGATATAGTGTCCACTCCCCGGTGACCCGTGATATAGCGTCCACTCCCCAGTGACCCATAATATAGTGTCCTCTCCCCGGTGACCCGTGATATAGCGTCCACTCCCCGGTGACCCGAGATATAGCGTCCTCTCCTCAGTGACCCATAATATAGTGTCCTCTCCTCGGTGACCCGTGATATAGCGTCCACTCCCCGGTGACCCGAGATATAGCGTCCTCTCCTCAGTGACCCATAATATAGCGTCCTCTCCTCGGTGACCCATAATATAGCGTCCTCTCCCCGGTGACCCGTGATATAGCGTCCTCTCCTCGGTGACCCGAGATATAGCGTCCTCTCCCCGGTGACCCGTGATATAGCGTCCACTCCCCGGTGACCCGTGATATAGCGTCCACTCCCCAGTGACCCATAATATAGTGTCATCTCCTCAGTGACCCATGATATAGCGTCCTCTCCTCGGTGACCCGAGATATAGCGTCCTCTCCTCAGTGACCCATGATATAGCGTCCTCTCCCCGGTGACCCGTGATATAGCGTCCTCTCCCCGGTGACCCGTGATATAGCGTCCTCTCCTCGGTGACCCGTGATATAGCGTCCACTCCCTGGTGACCCATGATGTAGCGTCCTCTCCCCGGTGACCCGAGATATAGCGTCCTCTCCCCGGTGACCCGTGATGTAGCGTCCTCTCCCCGGTGACCGGTGATATAGCGTCCTCTCCCCGGTGACCCATGATATAGCGTCCTCTCCCCGGTGACCGGTGATATAGCGTCCTCTCCCCGGTGACCGGTGATATAGCGTCCTCTCCCCGGTGACCCGTGATATAGCGTCCTCTCCCCGGTGACCGGTGATATAGCGTCCACTCCCTGGTGACCCATGATGTAGCGTCCTCTCCCCGGTGACCCGAGATATAGCGTCCTCTCCCCGGTGACCGGTGATATAGCGTCCTCTCCCCGGTGACCCATGATATAGCGTCCTCTCCCCGGTGACCGGTGATATAGCGTCCTCTCCCCGGTGACCGGTGATATAGCGTCCTCTCCCCGGTGACCCATGATATAGCGTCCTCTCCCCGGTGACCCGTGATATAGCGTCCTCTCCCCGGTGACCCGTGATATAGCGTCCTTTTCCCGGTGACCCGTGATATAGCGTCCTCTCCCCGGTGACCCGTGATATAGCGTCCTTTTCCCGGTGACCCGTGATATAGCGTCCTCTCCCCGGTGACCCATGATATAGCGTCCTCTCCCCGGTGACCGGTGATATAGCGTCCTCTCCCCAGTGACCGGTGATATAGCGTCCTCTCCCCGGTGACCCGTGATATAGCGTCCACTCCCTGGTGACCCGTGATATAGCGTCCTCTCCCCGGTGACCCGTGATATAGCGTCCTCTCCCCGGTGACCCGTGATATAGCGTCCTCTCCCCAGTGACCCATGATATAGCGTCCTCTCCCCGGTGACCCGTGATATAGCGTCCTCTCCCCGGTGACCCGTGATATAGCGTCCTCTCCCCGGTGACCCGTGATATAGCGTCCTCTCCCCGGTGACCCGTGATATAGCGTCCACTCCCCAGTGACCCATGATATAGCGTCCTCTCCCCGGTGACCCGTGATATAGCGTCCACTCCCCAGTGACCCATGATATAGCGTCCTCTCCCCGGTGACCCGTGATATAGCGTCCACTCCCCGGTGTCCCATGATATAGCGTCCTCTACCCGGTGAGCCGTGATATAGCGTCCTCTCCCCGGTGACCCGTGATATAGCGTTCACTCCCCGGTGACCCGAGATATAGCGTCCACTCCCCGGTAACCCGAGATATAGCGCCCACACCCCCGTGACCCGTGATATAGCGTCCTCTCCTCGGTGACCCGTGATGTAGCGTCCACTCCCCGATAACCCAGTATTATCACTTCCACTTCTCCTGGCCTGGTTTTATCGTCTCTCGCACAATCCTTACACTTTATATCTGTGCACACTTATATACTGGTAGTACTTCAGGATGACCACTAGGGGCAGCATATACTCAGAGGTTTCTGCTGTTTTGCTCCGTTTAGTTGCAGCAATCTTCTTGGCGTCATCTAGAGGTGACGATACAGTAAGATGTCTGGAGATGATGGAGCCTGTGTCCAGATACCCATAGCTGCATTAGACGTCTAGTCACGTCCGTCATCTCCAGGGGGTATAAGCTGAGGCGTGGGGTACGTCAGGTGTGGTGGTGACCCGGTGCAGGTTCACATGTCACAATGATGAAGTGAAGAGAAATATGGCAGAAACAACGTTCTTGTTACTGTAGTGGCCCCTCTGGTCACAAAGGGTTGAACGCAGCACTCACTCTGTGGTCCCCAGTACGAACACTCACTGCTCAGGACATGGACAGGCTCCTTCCAGAGTCTCTTTCTACCTATGAGGTGGCCCCGACAATTTCGACTATAACATTAAGTCTTTAGCTCTTGGACCCTTTACAGCCCATATTCGCCTCTGGTCACCCCTCCTCACTGACACCTCTCCTCCATGCTGGTCTCCTCTCAGGTCCTCACAGCCCCACCTCGCTGGTCTCCATTCAGGCCTCTGGTCCTTCTCTAGGCCTCGGTTTCTTTAGGCCGCTGCTATTCTCGCTCAGGCCTCTCCTGGCCACCCTTTACCCCAGAGACCACACTGCTAGCTCGGGCCTTATCTTAGGTGCAAAGACTGCGCCGTGGCAAATTTACCTATACTAAGCCACACCCCACCCATGCCCACTTTGGCTCCACCCACCCAGGTCCTTTGGGTGGGTGGAGAACCACTGGTTTAAACCCCCTTTAGTGGCCCTGACAGGGCATAACATATAGTATAACATACTCCATATGGCCCCACAGTATAATGTCCATTACTTGTGGCCCCACAGTATAATGCTTCCTCTTTGTGAAACCCACACCCTATAATACCCCCTTATTGTGACCTCCACTATAGCCTCCCTTATTGTGGTCCTGACACAGTACAACAACCCCTCGTTTTGACCCTCACACTATATAGCTCCCTCGTTGTGATCCTTATTGTTGCTCCCAAACAGTATAATGCTCCATGATTGTGATACCCACACACCATAATAGCCTCTTGTTGTGTCCTTCACACTATAATCCCCCTTTTTGTGCTCCCCACACAGTATAATGCCCCCTCATTGTGGCCCCACAGTATAATCCTACTTATTGTGATCCCAACACAGTATAATGCTCCCTAATTGTGGCCTCCACAGTATAATGCTCCCTCACTGTGTCCTCTGCCCTATAATTCCCCTTATTGTGACCCCACACAGTATAACACTCCCTCATTGTGGACCCCACACTATAAAGCTCCCTCATTGCGGCCCTCACCCTATATTTCCCCTCTATTGTGGTCCCCAGACAGTATAATGTTCCCTGATTGTGGCCCTCACACTATAATCTTCCTAATTATGATTCCCCACACAGTGTAATGCTCCCTCATTGTGGCCCCACACTATAATACCACTTATTGGACTCCCCACACAGTATAATGCTCCCTCATTGTGGCCCCACATTATAATACCACTTATTGGAGTCCCCACACAGTATAATGCCCCCTCATTGTGGCCCCACATTATAATACCACTTATTGGAGTCCCCACACAGTATAATGCCCCCTCATTGTGTCCCCACACAGTATAATGCCCCCTCATTGTGGCCCCACATTATAATACCACTTTTTGGAGTCCACACACAGTATAATGCTCAATCATTGTGGCCCCACATTATAATACCACTTATTGGAGTCCCCACACAGTATAATGCCCCCTCATTGTGGCCCCACGCTATAATACCACTTATTGGAGTCCCCACACAGTATAAAGCTCCCTCATTGCGGTCCTCACCCTATAATTCCCCTTTATTGTGGTCCCCAGACAGTATAATGTTCCCTGATTGTGGCCCTCACACTATAATCTTCCTAATTATGATTCCCCACACAGTGTAATGCTCCCTCATTGTGGCCCCACACTATAATACCACTTATTGGAGTCCCCACACAGTATAATGCTCCCTCATTGTGGGCCCCACACACTGTACTACCCCCTCACTGTGATCCCCAAACTATAATTTCCTTTATTGTGGCCCCTAAACTATATATTGAGCCTTTAGCCTGACCCCAACATGATAATGCTCCATTTTTGTGACTCCCACAATAAAATGCACAAAAGAAAGAAGACATTAATGCTCACCTTGCCCCGTTCCCCCACAGTCCAGTCTCTGCTGCCGGTGGCTTCAGGGAGCGGCAGGCATGATGTAGTGACATCACTGCGTCACCTCTGTCGGGAGCAGAGACATGGGCTGAATGGTGACATATCTCCGGCCACCTGGGACAGCACCCGAAATCCAGGACTGTCCCACTGAATCCAGGACAGTTGGGCGCTATGTCTACTCCCAGTGTGTGCCATGTAGTACTGCACCCCTGCAGGATACAGCTCCCTTATATAACCTCACTTGGCTAATCCTCATCACATGGACTGTCCCCTAAGATCACACAGGGCAGAGCTTACTCTAATCACAGCACCACCTAGTGGCTGGGTATCACCACTGCACCCACACCTGCCCTGCCTGCTACTTTATTGCTGCTGCTGCCCGGACCCACAGGTGGAGGCAACAATAAAGGATCAGCGCTATAGTCCTAATATCACCGAGGGGGCAGTTTATAGGACGGGTACAGGTCTTAATAAGAGAGGGGCTCTACACTTTCTTCCGGGGGTCAGCGGCTTGTTACACCTCACTGGAATATTGCAGACACTATTTGGTGGTAGCAGAGACTTTCCTCACCAGTACTCTTAGTGGTCGCTGTCACTTTAAGTCCTGTAGCTTGATGTTGTCTCGCACACATGGTGGTCACAGCAGTTGCAGAAATGTGTACTGCCCCCTACTGGAGCCTGAAGGACTGTACGACGCAACACAAGTCCTCCTTGGGCCAGGTTACACCCAAGATGGCTGCCAGCTCATACCCAAATCTACAAGCCGCTCGCTGCTCCCTACCACAGCCTTACCCACCTCTTGTGGTTGTAACAGCCTCTAATATAGTGAGGACCCCTAATACCCCCCAAAGGAGTGAAAGAGGGGCAAATTTACGTATAGTAAGACCCATCTCCCTCTCAAAGCAACAGTGTCTCTTTGTGCCCACTGTATGCCCCCACATTAAAAATCCCATTCCAGTTGCCCTCACATTATAATGTCCCCTCTAGGTGCTCCCACATATGTCTGACTCCAGTTGCCCCACTTTATAATGTCCCCTTCCAGTTGCCCCCACATATGTCTCCCTCCAATTGCCCCCACTTTATAATGTCCTCTTCCAGTTTCTCCCACATATAATGTCCCCTTCCAGTTGCCCCCAAATTATAATGCCCCCTCCCATTGCCCTCGCAATTTGATGTCCCAGTCCTGGTGCCCCCACAGTATATATAGTCCCCTCCTAGTGCCCCCCAGTATATATAGTCCCCTTATGGTGCCCCCAGTATGTATAGTCCCCTCCTAGTGTCCTCAGTATATATAGTCCCCTCCTAGTGCCCCCAGTATATATAGTACCCTCCTAGTGTCCCAAGTATATATAGTCCCCTCCTAGTGCCCCCAGTATATATAGTCCCCTCCTAGTTCCTCCAGTATATATAGTCCCCTCCTAGTGTCCACAGTATATATATATAGTCCCCTCCTAGTGTCCCCCAGTATATATAGTCCCCTCCTAGTGTCCCCCAGTATATATAGTCCCCTCCTAGTGTCCCCAGTATATATAGTCCCCTCCTAGTGGCCCCAGTATATATAGTCCCCTCCTAGTGCCCCCCAGTATATATAGTCCCCTCCTAGTGTCCCCCAGTATGTATAGTCCCCTCCTAGTGTCCCCAGTATATATAGTCCCCTCTTAGTGTCCCCCAGTATATATAGTCCCCTTATGGTGCCCCCAGTATGTATAGTCCCCTCCTGGTGCCCCCCAATATATATAGTCCCTTCCTAGTGTCCCCAGTATATATAGTCCCCTCCTAGTGCCCCCCATTATATATAGTCCCCTCCTAGTGTCCCCAGTATATATAGTCCCCTCCTAGTGTCCCCAGTATATATAGTCCCCTCCTAGTGTCCCCCAGTATATATAGTCGCCTCATAGTGCCCCCAGTATATATAGTCCCCTTATGGTGCCCCCAGTATATATAGTCCCCTCCTAGTGCCCCCAGTATATATAGTCCCCTCCTGGTGCCCCCCAGTATATATAGTCCCCTCCTAGTGTCTCCCAGTATATATAGTCCCCTCCTAGGGCCCCCAGTATATATAGTCCCCTCCTAGTGTCCCCAGTATATATAGTCCCCTTATGGTGCCCCCAGTATATATAGTCCCTTCCTAGTGTCCCCAGTATATATAGTCCCCTCCTAGTGCCCCCCAGTATATATAGTCCCCTCCTAGTGTCCCCAGTATATATAGTCACCTCCTAGTGCACCCCAGTATATATAGTCCCCTTATTGTGCCACCAGTATGTATAGACCCTCCTAGTGTCCTCAGTATATATAGTACCCTCCTAGTGTCCCCCAGTATATATAGTCCCCTCCTGGTGCCCCCCAGTATATTTATATATATTCCCCTCCTAGTGTTCCCAGTATATATAGTTCCCTACTAGTGTCCCCCAGTATATATAGTCCCCTCCTGGTGCCCAACAGTATATATAGTCCCCTCCTAGTGTCCCCCAGTATATATAGTCCCCTCCTGGTGCCCCCAGTATATATAGTCCCCTCCTAGTGCCCCCCAGTATATATAGTCCCCTCCTAGTGTCCCCAGTATATATAGTCCCCTCCTAGTGTCCCCAGTATATATAGTCCCCTCCTGGTGCCCCCCAGTATATATAGTCCCCTCCTAGTGTCCCCAGTATATATAGTCCCCTCCTGGTGCCCCCCAGTATATTTATATATATTCCCCTCCTAGTGTTCCCAGTATATATATAGTCCCCTACTAGTGTCCCCCAGTATATATAGTCCCGTCCTGGTGCCCCCCAGTATATATAGTCCCCTCCTAGTGTCCCCCAGTATATATAGTCCCCTCCTGGTGCCCCCCAGTATATATAATCCCCTCCTAGTGCCCCCAGTATATATAGTCCCCTCCTAGTGTCCCCCAGTATATATAGTCCCCTCCTAGTGCCCCCACTATATATACTCCCCTTATGGTGCCCCCAGTATATATAGTCCCCTCCTAGTGTCCCCAGTATATATAGTCCCCTCCTAGTGTCCCCCAGTATATATAGTCCCCTTATGGTGCCCCCAGTATATATAGTCCCCTTATGGTGCCCCCAGTATATATAGTCCCCTTATGGTGCCCCCAGTATATATAGTCCCCTCCTAGTGTCCCCAGTATATATAGTCCCTTTCTAGTGTCCCCAGTATATATAGTCCCCTCCTAGTGTCCCCCAGTATATATAGTCCCCTCCTAGTGTCCCCAGTATATATAGTCCCCTCCTAGTGCCCCCAGTATATATAGTCCCCTCCTAGTGTCCCCCAGTATATATAGTCCCCTCCTAGTGCCCCCACTATATATAGTCCCCTCCTAGTGTCCCCAGTATATATAGTCCCCTCCTAGTGCCCCCAGTATATATAGTCCCCTCTTAGTGTCCCCCAGTATATATAGTCCCCTCCTAGTGTCCCCAGTATATATAGTCCCCTCCTAGTGTCCCCAGTATATATAGTCCCCTCCTAGTGTCCCCAGTATATATAGTCCCCTCCTAGTGCCCCCCCCCAGTATATATAGTCCCCTCCTAGTGTCCCCAGTATATATAGTCCCCTCCTAGTGTCCCCCAGTATATATAGTCGCCTCATAGTGCCCCCAGTATATATAGTCCCCTTATGGTGCCCCCAGTATATATAGTCCCCTCCTAGTGACCCCAGTATATATAGTCCCCTCCTGGTGCCCCCCAGTATATATAGTCCCCTCCTAGTGTCTCCCAGTATATATAGTCCCCTCCTAGAGCCCCCAGTATATATAGTCCCCTCCTAGTGTCCCCAGTATATATAGTCCCCTTATGGTGCCCCCAGTATATATAGTCCCCTCCTAGTGTCCCCCAGTATATATAGTCCCCTCCTAGTGTCCCCCAGTATATACAGTCCCCTCCTAGTGCCCCCCAGTATATATAGTCCCCTCCTAGTGTCCCCACTATATATAGTCCCCTTATGGTGCCCCCAGTATATATAGTTCCCTCCTAGTGCCCCCAGTATATATAGTCCCCTCCTAGTGTCCCGAGTATATATAGTCCCCTCCTAGAGTCCCCAGTATATATAGTCCCCTTATGGTGCCCCCAGTATATACAGTCCCCTCTTAGTGTCCCCCAGTATATATAGTCCCCTTATGGTGCCCCCAGTATATATAGTCCCCTCCTAGTGCCCCCCAGTATATATAGTCCCCTTTTTGTGCCCTCAGTATGTATAGTCCCCTCCTAATGTCCTCAGTATATATAGTACCCTCCAAGTGTCCCCCAGTATATATAGTCCCCTCCTAGTGCCCCCAGTATATATCGTCCCCTCCTAGTGCCACCAGTATATATAGTCCCCTCCTAGTGCCCCCAGTATATATAGTCCCCTCCTAGTGCCCCCCAGTATATATAGTCCCCTCCCTAGTGTCCCCAGTATATATAGTCCCCTCCTAGTGTCCCCCAGTATATATAGTCGCCTCCTAGTGCCCCCAGTATATATAGTCCCCTTATGGTGCCCCCAGTATATATAGTCCCCTCCTAGTGTCCCCAGTATATATAGTCCCCTCCTGTTGCCCCCCCAGTATATATAGTCCCCTCCTAGTGTCCCCAGTATATATAGTCCCCTTATGGTGCCCCCAGTATATATAGTCCCCTCCTAGTGTCCCCCAGTATATATAGTCCCCTCTTAGTGTCCCCCAGTATATATAGTCCGTTCCTAGTGTCCCCAGTATATATATTCCCCTCCTAGTGTCCCCAGTATATATAGTCCAGTCCTAGTGCCCCCAGTATATATAGTCCTCTCCTAGTGTCCCCTAGTATATATAGTCCCCTCCTAGTGTCCCCAGTATATATAGTCCCCTCCTAATGCCCCCAGTATATATAGTTCCCTTATGGTACCCCCAGTATATATATTCCCCTCCTAGTGTCCCCAGTATATATAGTCCCCTCCTAGTGCCCCCAGTATATATAGTCCCCTCTTAGTGTCCCCCAGTATATATAGTCCCCTCCTAGTGTCCCCAGTATATATAGTCCCCTCTTAGTGTCCCCCAGTATATATAGTCCCCTCCTAGTGTCCCCAGTATATATAGTCCCCTCTTAGTGTCCCCCAGTATATATAGTCCTCTCCTAGTGTCCCCAGTATATATATTCCCCTCCTAGTGTCCCCAGTATATATAGTCCTGTCCTAGTGCCCCCAGTATATATAGTCCCCTCCTAGTGCCCCCAGTATATATAGTCCCCTTATGGTGCACCCAGTATATATAGTCCCCTCCTAGTGTCCCCAGTATATATAGTCCCCTCCTAGTGCCCCCCCCGAGTATATATAGTCCCCTCCTAGTGTCCCCAGTATATATAGTCCCCTCCTAGTGTCCCCCAGTATATATAGTCGCCTCATAGTGCCCCCAGTATATATAGTCCCCTTATGGTGCCCCCAGTATATATAGTCCCCTCCTAGTGCCCCCAGTATATATAGTCCCCTCCTGGTGCCCCCCAGTATATATAGTCCCCTCCTAGTGTCTCCCAGTATATATAGTCCCCTCCTAGAGCCCCCAGTATATATAGTCCCCTCCTAGTGTCCCCAGTATATATAGTCCCCTTATGGTGCCCCCAGTATATATAGTCCCCTCCTAGTGTCCCCCAGTATATATAGTCCCCTCCTAGTGCCCCAGTATATATAGTCCCCTCCTAGTGCCCCCCAGTATATATAGTCCCCTCCTAGTGTCCCCACTATATATAGTCCCCTTATGGTGCCCCCAGTATATATAGTTCCCCTCCTAGTGCCCCCAGTATATATAGTCCCCTCCTAGTGTCCCCAGTATATATAGTCCCCTCCTAGTGACCCCCAGTATGTATAGTCCCCTCCTAGTGTCCCCCAGTATATATAGTCCCCTTCTAGTGTCCCCAGTATATATAGTCCTCTCCTAGTGTCCCCCAGTATATATAGTCCCCTCCTAGTGTCCCCAGTATATATAGTCCCCTCTTAATGCCCCCAGTATATATAGTTTCCTTATGGTGCCCCCAGTATATATAGTCCCCTCCTAGTGTCCCCAGTATATATAGTCCCCTCCTAGTGCCCCCAGTATATATAGTCCCCTCTTAGTGTCCCCCAGTATATATAGTCCCCTCCTAGTGTCCCCAGTATATATATTCCCCTCCTAGTGTCCCCAGTATATATAGTCCCCTCCTAGTGTCCCCAGTATATATAGTCCCCTCTTAGTGTCCCCCAGTATATATAGTCCTCTCCTAGTGTCCCCAGTATATATATTCCCCTCCTAGTGTCCCCAGTATATATAGTCCTGTCCTAGTGCCCCCAGTATATATAGTCCCCTCCTAGTGCCCCCAGTATATATAGTCCCCTTATGGTGCACCCAGTATATATAGTCCCCTCCTAGTGTCCCCAGTATATATAGTCCCCTCCTAGTGCCCCCCGAGTATATATAGTCCCCTCCTAGTGTCCCCAGTATATATAGTCCCCTCCTAGTGTCCCCCAGTATATATAGTCGCCTCATAGTGCCCCCAGTATATATAGTCCCCTTATGGTGCCCCCAGTATATATAGTCCCCTCCTAGTGCCCCCAGTATATATAGTCCCCTCCTGGTGCCCCCCAGTATATATAGTCCCCTCCTAGTGTCTCCCAGTATATATAGTCCCCTCCTAGAGCCCCCAGTATATATAGTCCCCTCCTAGTGTCCCCAGTATATATAGTCCCCTTATGGTGCCCCCAGATATATAGTCCCCTCCTAGTGTCCCCCAGTATATATAGTCCCCTCCTAGTGTCCCCAGTATATATAGTCCCCTCCTAGTGTCCCCCAGTATGTATAGTCCCCTCCTAGTGTCCCCCAGATATATAGTCCCCTTCTAGTGTCCCCAGTATATATAGTCCTCTCCTAGTGTCCCCCAGTATATATAGTCCCCTCCTAGTGTCCCCAGTATATATCGTCCCCTCCTAGTGCCACCAGTATATATAGTTCCCTCCTAGTGCCCCCAGTATATATAGTCCCCTCCTAGTGCCCCCCAGTATATATAGTCCCCTCCTAGTGTCCCCAGTATATATAGTCCCCTCCTAGTGTCCCCCAGTATATATAGTCGCCTCCTAGTGCCCCCAGTATATATAGTCCCCTTATGGTGCCCCCAGTATATATAGTCCCCTCCTAGTGTCCCCAGTATATATAGTCCCCTTATGGTGCCCCCAGTATATATAGTCCCCTCTTAGTGTCCCCCAGATATATATTCCCCTCCTAGTGTCCCCAGTATATATAGTCCTGTCCTAGTGCCCCCAGTATATATAGTCCTCTCCTAGTGTCCCCCAGTATATATAGTCCCCTCTTAGTGTCCCCCAGTAAATATAGTCCCCTCCTAGTGTCCCCAGTATATATAGTCCCCTTATGGTGCCCCCAGTATATATAGTCCCCTCCTAGTGTCCCCAGTGTATATAGTCCCTTTCTAGTGTCCCCAGTATATATAGTCCCCTCTTAGTGTCCCCCAGTATATATAGTCCTCTCCTAGTGTCCCCAGTATATATATTCCCCTCCTAGTGTCCCCAGTATATATAGTCCTGTCCTAGTGCCCCCAGTATATATAGTCCCCTCCTAGTGCCCCCAGTATATATTGTCCCCTTATGGTGCCCCCAGTATATATAGTCCCCTCCTAGTGTCCCCAGTATATATAGTCCCCTCCTAGTGTCCCCAGTATATATAGTCCCCTCCTAGTGTCCCCAGTATCTATAGTCCCCTCCTAGTGCCCCCCAGATATATAGTCCCCTCCTAGTGTCCCCAGTATATATAGTCCCCTCCTAGTGTCCCCCAGTATATATAGTCGCCTCATAGTGCCCCCAGTATACATAGTCCCCTTATGGTGCCCCCAGTATATATAGTCCCCTCCTAGTGCCCCCAGTATATATAGTCCCCTCCTGGTGCCCCCCAGTATATATAGTCCCCTC
Source organism: Leptodactylus fallax (assembly GCA_947044405.1). NCBI lineage: Eukaryota > Metazoa > Chordata > Amphibia > Anura > Leptodactylidae > Leptodactylus > Leptodactylus fallax. The sequence goes on from CAMRHE010000418.1 coordinate 1,511,106, forward strand.
CTAGTTTCTCCCAGTATATATAGTCCCCTCCTAGAGCCCCCAGTATATATAGTCCCCTGCTAGTGTCCCCAGTATATATAGTCCCCTTATGGTGCCCCCAGTATATATAGTCCCCTCCTAGTGTCCCCCAGTATATATAGTCCCCTCCTAGTGCCCCAGTATATATAGTCCCCTCCTAGTGCCCCCCAGTATATATAGTCCCCTCCTAGTGTCCCCACTATATATAGTCCCCTTATGGTGCCCCCAGTATATATAGTTCCCTCCTAGTGCCCCCAGTATATATAGTCCCCTCCTAGTGTCCCGAGTATATATAGTCCCCTCCTAGTGTCCCCAGTATATATAGTCCCCTCTTAATGCCCCCAGTATATATAGTTTCCTTATGGTGCCCCCAGTATATATAGTCCCCTCCTAGTGTCCCCAGTATATATAGTCCCCTCCTAGTGCCCCCAGTATATATAGTCCCCTCTTAGTGTCCCCCAGTATATATAGTCCCCTCCTAGTGTCCCCAGTATATATAGCCCCCTCCTAGTGTCCCCAGTATATATAGTCCCCTCCTAGTGCCCCCCAGTATATATAGTCCCCTCCTAGTGTCCCCAGTATATATAGTCCCCTCCTAGTGCCCCCCAGTATATATAGTCGCCTCATAGTGCCCCCAGTATATATAGTCCCCTTATGGTGCCCCCAGTATATATAGCCCCCTCCTAGTGCCCCCAGTATATATAGTCCCCTCCTGGTGCCCCCCAGTATATATAGTCCCCTCCTAGTGTCTCCCAGTATATATAGTCCCCTCCTAGAGCCCCCAGTATATATAGTCCCCTCTTAGTGTCCCCAGTATATATAGTCCCCTTATGGTGCCCCCAGTATATATAGTCCCCTCCTAGTGTCCCCCAGTGTATATAGTCCCCTCCTAGTGCCCCAGTATATATAGTCCCCTCCTAGTGCCCCCCAGATATATAGTCCCCTCCTAGTGTCCCCACTATATATAGTCCCCTTATGGTGCCCCCAGTATATATAGTTCCCTCCTAGTGCCCCCAGTATATATAGTCCCCTCCTAGTGTCCCCAGTATATATAGTCCCCTCCTAGTGTCCCCCAGTATGTATAGTCCCCTCCTAGTGTCCCCCAGTATATATAGTCCCCTTCTAGTGTCCCCAGTATATATAGTCCTCTCCTAGTGTCCCCCAGTATATATAGTCCCCTCCTAGTGTCCCCAGTATATATAGTCCCCTCTTAATGCCCCCAGTATATATAGTTTCCTTATGGTGCCCCCAGTATATATAGTCCCCTCCTAGTGTCCCCAGTATATATAGTCCCCTCCTAGTGCCCCCAGTATATATAGTCCCCTCTTAGTGTCCCCCAGTATATATAGTCCCCTCCTAGTGTCCCCAGTATATATATTCCCCTCCTAGTGTCCCCAGTATATATAGTCCCCTCCTAGTGTCCCCAGATATATAGTCCCCTCTTAGTGTCCCCCAGTATATATAGTCCTCTCCTAGTGTCCCCAGTATATATATTCCCCTCCTAGTGTCCCCAGTATATATAGTCCTGTCCTAGTGCCCCCAGTATATATAGTCCCCTCCTAGTGCCCCCAGTATATATAGTCCCCTTGTGGTGCCCCCAGTATATATAGTCCCCTCCTAGTGTCCCCAGTATATATAGTCCCCTCCTAGTGTCCCCCAGTATATATAGTCGCCTCATAGTGCCCCCAGTATATATAGTCCCCTTATGGTGCCCCCAGTATATATAGTCCCCTCCTAGTGCCCCCAGTATATATAGTCCCCTCCTGGTGCCCCCCAGTATATATAGTCCCCTCCTAGTGTCTCCCAGTATATATAGTCCCCTCCTAGAGCCCCCAGTATATATAGTCCCCTCCTAGTGTCCCCAGTATATATAGTCCCCTTATGGTGCCCCCAGTATATATAGTCCCCTCCTAGTGTCCCCCAGTATATATAGTCCCCTCCTAGTGCCCCAGTATATATAGTCCCCTCCTAGTGCCCCCCAGTATATATAGTCCCCTCCTAGTGTCCCCACTATATATAGTCCCCTTATGGTGCCCCCAGTATATATAGTTCCCTCCTAGTGCCCCCAGTATATATAGTCCCCTCCTAGTGTCCCGAGTATATATAGTCCCCTCCTAGTGTCCCCAGTATATATAGCCCCCTTATGGTGCCCCCAGTATATACAGTCCCCTCTTAGTGTCCCCCAGTATATATAGTTCCCTCCTAGTGTCCCCCAGTATATATAGTCCCCTTATTGTGCCCCCAGTATGTATAGTCCCCTCCTAATGTCCTCAGTATATATAGTACCCTCCAAGTGTCCCCCAGTATATATAGTCCCCTCCTAGTGCCCCCAGTATATATCGTCCCCTCCTAGTGCCCCCAGTATATATAGTCCCCTCCTAGTGCCCCCCAGTATATATAGTCCCCTCCTAGTGTCCCCAGTATATATAGTCCCCTCCTAGTGTCCCCCAGTATATATAGTCGCCTCCTAGTGCCCCCAGTATATATAGTCCCCTTATGGTGCCCCCAGTATATATAGTCCCCTCCTAGTGTCCCCAGTATATAAAGTCCCCTCCTGTTGCCCCCCCCAGTATATATAGTCCCCTCCTAGTGTCCCCAGTATATATAGTCCCCTTATGGTGCCCCCAGTATATATAGTCCCCTCCTAGTGTCCCCCAGTATATATAGTCCCCTCTTAGTGTCCCCCAGTATATATAGTCTTCTCCTAGTGTCCCCAGTATATATAATCCCCTCCTAGTGTCCCCAGTATATATAGTCCCGTCTTAGTGCCCCCAGTATATATAGTCCTCTCCTAGTGTCCCCCAGTATATATAGTCCCCTCCTAGTGTCCCCAGTATATATAGTCCCCTCCTAATGCCCCCAGTATATATAGTTCCCTTATGGTACCCCCAGTATATATAGTCCCCTCCTAGTGTCCCCAGTATATATAGTCCCCTCCTAGTGCCCCCAGTATATATAGTCCCCTCTTAGTGTCCCCCAGTATATATAGTCCCCTCCTAGTGTCCCCAGTATACATAGTCCCCTCTTAGTGTCCCCCAGTATATATAGTCCTCTCCTAGTGTCCCCAGTATATATATTCCCCTTCTAGTGTCCCCAGTATATATAGTCCCGTCCTAGTGCCCCCAGTATATATAGTCCCCTCCTAGTGCCCCCAGTATATATAGTCCCCTTATGGTGCCCCCAGTATATATAGTCCCCTTCTAGTGTCCCCAGTATATATAGTCCCCTCCTAGTGTCCCCAGTATATATAGTCCCCTCCTAGTGTCCCCAGTATATATAGTCCCCTCCTAGTGTCCCCAGTATATATAGTCCCCTCCTAGTGTCCCCCAGTATATATAGTCGCCTCATAGTGCCCCCAGTATATATAGTCCCCTTATGGTGCCCCCAGTATATATAGTCCCCTCCTAGTGCCCCCAGTATATATAGTCCCCTCCTGGTGCCCCCCAGTATATATAGTCCCCTCCTAGTGTCTCCCAGTATATATAGTCCCCTCCTAGGGCCCCCAGTATATATAGTCCCCTCCTAGGGCCCCCAGTATATATAGTCCCCTCCTAGTGTCCCCAGTATATATAGTCCCCTTATGGTGCCCCCAGTATATATAGTCCCCTCCTAGTGTCCCCCAGTATATATAGTCCCTTCCTAGTGTCCCCAGTATATATAGTCCCCTCCTAGTGCCCCCCCAGTATATATAGTCCCCTCCTAGTGTCCCCAGTATATATAGTCACCTCCTAGTGCACCCCAGTATATATAGTCCCCTTATTGTGCCACCAGTATGTATAGACCCTCCTAGTGTCCTCAGTATATATAGTACCCTCCTAGTGTCCCCCAGTATATATAGTCCCCTCCTGGTGCCCCCCAGTATATTTATATATATTCCCCTCCTAGTGTTCCCAGTATATATAGTTCCCTACTAGTGTCCCCCAGTATATATAGTCCCCTCCTAGTGCCCAACAGTATATATAGTCCCCTCCTAGTGTCCCCCAGTATATATAGTCCCCTCCTGGTGCCCCCAGTATATATAGTCCCCTCCTAGTGCCCCCCAGTATATATAGTCCCCTCCTAGTGTCCCCAGTATATATATATAGTCCCCTCCTAGTGTCCCCAGTATATATAGTCCGCTCCTGGTGCCCCCCAGTATATATAGTCCCCTCCTAGTGTCCCCAGTATATATAGTCCCCTCCTGGTGCCCCCCAGTATATTTATATATATTCCCCTCCTAGTGTTCCCAGTATATATGGTCCCCTACTAGTGTCCCCCAGTATATATAGTCCCGTCCTGGTGCCCCCCAGTATATATAGTCCCCTCCTAGTGTCCCCCAGTATATATAGTCCCCTCCTGGTGCCCCCCAGTATATATAATCCCCTCCTAGTGCCCCCAGTATATATAGTCCCCTCCTAGTGCCCCCACTATATATACTCCCCTTATGGTGCCCCCCAGTATATATAGTCCCCTCCTAGTGTCCCCAGTATATATAGTCCCCTCCTAGTGTCCCCCAGTATATATAGTCCCCTTATGGTGCCCCCAGTATATATAGTCCCCTCCTAGTGCCCCCAGTATATATAGTCTCCTTATGGTGCCCCCAGTATATATAGTCCCCTTATGGTGCCCCCAGTATATATAGTCCCCTCCTAGTGTCCCCAGTATATATAGTCCCTTTCTAGTGTCCCCAGTATATATAGTCCCCTCCTAGTGTCCCCCAGTATATATAGTCCCCTCCCTAGTGTCCCCAGTATATATAGTCCCCTCCTAGTGCCCCCAGTATATATAGTCCCCTCCTAGTGTCCCCCAGTATATATAGTCCCCTCCTAGTGCCCCCACTATATATAGTCCCCTCCTAGTGTCCCCAGTATATATAGTCCCCTCCTAGTGCCCCCAGTATATATAGTCCCCTCTTAGTGTCCCCCAGTATATATAGTCCCCTCCTAGTGTCCCCAGTATATATAGTCCCCTTATGGTGCCCCCAGTATATATAGTCCCCTCCTAGTGTCCCCAGTATATATAGTCCCCTCCTAGTGTCCCCAGTATATATAGTCCCCTCCTAGTGCCCCCAGTATATATAGTCCCCTCCTAGTGTCCCCAGTATACATAGTCCCCTCCTAGTGTCCCCAGTGTATATAGTCCCTTTCTAGTGTCCCCAGTATATATAGTCCCCTCTTAGTGTCCCCCAGTATATATAGTCCTCTCCTAGTGTCCCCAGTATATATATTCCCCTCCTAGTGTCCCCAGTATATATAGTCCCGTTATGGTGCCCCCAGTATATATAGTCCCCTCCTAGTGTCCCCAGTGTATATAGTCCCTTTCTAGTGTCCCCAGTATATATAGTCCCCTCTTAGTGTCCCCCAGTATATATAGTCCTCTCCTAGTGTCCCCAGTATATATATTCCCCTCCTAGTGTCCCCAGTATATATAGTCCTGTCCTAGTGCCCCCAGTATATATAGTCCCCTCCTAGTGCCCCCAGTATATATAGTCCCCTTATGGTGCCCCCAGTATATATAGTCCCCTCCTAGTGTCCCCAGTATATATAGTCCCCTCCTAGTGTACCCAGTGTATATAGTCCCCTCCTAGTGTCCCCAGTATATATAGTCCCCTCCTAGTGCCCCCCCAGTATATATAGTCCCCTCCTAGTGTCCCCAGTATATATAGTCCCCTCCTAGTGTCCCCCAGTATATATAGTCGCCTCATAGTGCCCCCAGTATATATAGTCCCCTTATGGTGCCCCCAGTATATATAGTCCCCTCCTAGTGCCCCCAGTATATATAGTCCCCTCCTGGTGCCCCCCAGTATATATAGTCCCCTCCTAGTGTCTCCCAGTATATATAGTCCCCTCCTAGAGCCCCCAGTATATATAGTCCCCTCCTAGTGTCCCCAGTATATATAGTCCCCTTATGGTGCCCCCAGTATATATAGTCCCCTCCTAGTGTCCCCCAGTATATATAGTCCCCTCCTAGTGTCCCCCAGTATATACAGTCCCCTCCTAGTGCCCCCCAGTATATATAGTCCCCTCCTAGTGTCCCCACTATATATAGTCCCCTTATGGTGCCCCCAGTATATATAGTTCCCTCCTAGTGCCCCCAGTATATATAGTCCCCTCCTAGTGTCCCGAGTATATATAGTCCCCTCCTAGTGTCCCCAGTATATATAGTCCCCTTATGGTGCCCCCAGTATATACAGTCCCTTCTTAGTGTCCCCCAGTATATATAGTCCCCTCCTAGAGTCCCCCAGTATATATAGTCCCCTCCTAGTGCCCCCCAGTATATATAGTCCCCTTTTTGTGCCCCCAGTATGTATAGTCCCCTCCTAATGTCCTCAGTATATATAGTACCCTCCAAGTGTCCCCCAGTATATATAGTCCCCTCCTAGTGCCCCCAGTATATATCGTCCCCTCCTAGTGCCACCAGTATATATAGTCCCCTCCTAGTGCCCCCAGTATATATAGTCCCCTCCTAGTGCCCCCCAGTATATATAGTCCCCTCCTAGTGTCCCCAGTATATATAGTCCCCTCCTAGTGTCCCCCAGTATATATAGTCGCCTCCTAGTGCCCCCAGTATATACAGTCATATGAAAAAGTTTGGGCACCCCTATTAATCTTAATCATTTTTAGTTCTAAATATTTGGGTGTTTGCAACAGCCATTTCAATTTGATATATCTAATAACTGATGGACACAGTAATATTTCAGGATTGAAATGAGGTTTATTGTACTAACAGAAAATGTGCAATATGCATTAAACCAAAATTTGACCGGTGCAAAAATTTGGGTACCCTTATCATTTTATTGATTTGAATACTCCTAACTACTTTTTACTGACTTACTGAAGCACAAAATTGGTTTTGTAACCTCACTGAGCTTTGAACTTCATAGCCAGGTGTATCCAATCATGAGAAAAGGTATTTAAGGTGGCCAATTGCAAGTTGTTCTCCTATTTGAATCTCCTCTGAAGAGTGGCATCATGGGCTCCTCAAAACAACTCTCAAATGATCTGAAAACAAAGATTGTTCAACATAGTTGTTCAGGGGAAGGATTCAAAAAGTTGTCTCAGACATTTAACCTGTCAGTTTCCACTGTGAGGAACATAGTAAGGAAATGGAAGACCACAGGGACAGTTCTTGTTAAGCCCAGAAGTGGCAGGCCAAGAAAAATATCAGAAAGGCAGAGAAGAAGAATGGTGAGAACAGTCAAGGACAATCCACAGACCACCTCCAAAGAGCTGCAGCATCATCTTGCTGCAGATGGTGTCACTGTGCATCGGTCAACAATACAGCACACTTTGCACAAGGAGAAGCTGTATGGGAGAGTGATGCGAAAGAAGCCGTTTCTGAAAGCACGCCACAAACAGAGTCGCCTGAGGTATGCAAAAGCACATTTGGACAAGCCAGCTTCATTTTGGAAGAAGGTCCTGTGGACTGATGAAACAAAGATTGAGTTGTTTGGTCATACAAAAAGGCGTTATGCATGGCGTCAAAAAAACACAGCATTCCAAGAAAAACACTTGCTACCCACTGTAAAATTTGGTGGAGGTTCCATCATGCTTTGGGGCTGTGTGGCCAATGCCGGCACCAGGAATCTTGTTAAAGTTGAGGGTCGCATGGATTCAACTCAGTATCAGCAGATTCTTGAGAATAATGTACAAGAATCAGTGACGAATTTGAAGTTACGCCGGGGATGGATATTTCAGCAAGACAATGATCCAAAACACAGCTCCAAATCTACTCAGGCATTCATGCAGAGGAACAATTACAATGTTCTGGAATGGCCATCCCAGTCCCCAGACCTGAATATCATTGAACATCTGTGGGATAATTTGAAGCGGGCTGTCCATGCTCGGCGACCATCAAACTTAACTGAACTGGAATTGTTTTGTAAAGAGGAATGGTCAAAAATACCTTCATCCAGGATCCAGGAACTGATTAAAAGCTACAGGAAGCGACTAGAGGCTGTTATTTTTGCAAAAGGAGGATCTACTAAATATTAATGTCACTTTTCTGTTGAGGTGCCCATACTTTTGCACCGGTCAAATTTTGGTTTAATGCATATTGCACATTTTCTGTTAGTACAATAAACCTCATTTCAATCCTGAAATATTACTGTGTCCATCAGTTATTAGATATATCAAATTGAAATGGCTGTTGCAAACGCCCAAATATTTAGAACTAAAAATGATTAAGATTAATAGGGGTGCCCAAACTTTTTCATATGACTGTATAGTCCCCTTATGGTGCCCCCAGTATATATAGTCCCCTCCTAGTGTCCCCAGTATATATAGTCCCCTCCTGTTGCCCCCCCAGTATATATAGTCCCCTCCTAGTGTCCCCAGTATATATAGTCCCCTTATGGTGCCCCCAGTATATATAGTCCCCTCCTAGTGTCCCCCAGTATATATAGTCCCCTCTTAGTGTCCCCTAGTATATATAGTCCGTTCCTAGTGTCCCCAGTATATATATTCCCCTCCTAGTGTCCCCAGTATATATAGTCCCGTCCTAGTGCCCCCAGTATATATAGTCCTCTCCTAGTGTCCCCTAGTATATATAGTCCCCTCCTAGTGTCCCCAGTATATATAGTCCCCTCCTAATGCCCCCAGTATATATAGTTCCCTTATGGTACCCCCAGTATATATATTCCCCTCCTAGTGTCCCCAGTATATATAGTCCCCTCCTAGTGCCCCCAGTATATATAGTCCCCTCTTAGTGTCCCCCAGTATATATAGTCCCCTCCTAGTGTCCCCAGTATATATAGTCCCCTCTTAGTGTCCCCCAGTATATATAGTCCTCTCCTAGTGTCCCCAGTATATATATTCCCCTCCTAGTGTCCCCAGTATATATAGTCCCGTCCTAGTGCCCCCAGTATATATAGTCCCCTCCTAGTGCCCCCAGTATATATAGTCCCCTTATGGTGCCCCCAGTATATATAGTCCCCTCCTAGTGTCCCCAGTATATATAGTCCCCTCCTAGTGTCCCCAGTATATATAGCCCCCTCCTAGTGTCCCCAGTATATATAGTCCCCTCCTAGTGCCCCCCAGTATATATAGTCCCCTCCTAGTGTCCCCAGTATATATAGTCCCCTCCTAGTGTCCCCCAGTATATATAGTCGCCTCATAGTGCCCCCAGTATATATAGTCCCCTTATGGTGCCCCCAGTATATATAGTCCCCTCCTAGTGACCCCAGTATATATAGTCCCCTCCTGGTGCCCCCCAGTATATATAGTCCCCTCCTAGTGTCTCCCAGTATATATAGTCCCCTCCTAGAGCCCCCAGTATATATAGTCCCCTCCTAGTGTCCCCAGTATATATAGTCCCCTTATGGTGCCCCCAGTATATATAGTCCCCTCCTAGTGTCCCCCAGTATATATAGTCCCCTCCTAGTGCCCCAGTATATATAGTCCCCTCCTAGTGCCCCCCAGTATATATAGTCCCCTCCTAGTGTCCCCACTATATATAGTCCCCTTATGGTGCCCCCAGTATATATAGTCCCCTCCTAGTGTCCCCCAGTATGTATAGTCCCCTCCTAGTGTCCCCCAGTATATATAGTCCCCTTCTAGTGTCCCCAGTATATATAGTCCTCTCCTAGTGTCCCCCAGTATATATAGTCCCCTCCTAGTGTCCCCAGTATATATAGTCCCCTCTTAATGCCCCCAGTATATATAGTTTCCTTATGGTGCCCCCAGTATATATAGTCCCCTCCTAGTGTCCCCAGTATATATAGTCCCCTCCTAGTGCCCCCAGATATATAGTCCCCTCTTAGTGTCCCCCAGTATATATAGTCCCCTCCTAGTGTCCCCAGTATATATAGTCCCCTCCTAGTGCCCCCCAGATATATAGTCCCCTCCTAGTGTCCCCAGTATATATAGTCCCCTCCTAGTGTCCCCCAGTATATATAGTCGCCTCCTAGTGCCCCCAGTATATATAGTCCCCTCCTAGTGCCCCCCAGTATATATAGTCCCCTCCTAGTGTCCCCAGTATATATAGTCCCCTCCTAGTGTCCCCCAGTATATATAGTCGCCTCCTAGTGCCCCCAGTATATATAGTCCCCTTATGGTGCCCCCAGTATATATAGTCCCCTCCTAGTGTCCCCAGTATATATATTCCCCTCCTGTTGCCCCCCCCAGTATATATAGTCCCCTCCTAGTGTCCCCAGTATATATAGTCCCCTTATGGTGCCCCCAGTATATATAGTCCCCTCCTAGTGTCCCCCAGTATATATAGTCCCCTCTTAGTGTCCCCTAGTATATATAGTCCGTTCCTAGTGTCCCCAGTATATATATTCCCCTCCTAGTGTCCCCAGTATATATAGTCCCGTCCTAGTGCCCCCAGTATATATAGTCCTCTCCTAGTGTCCCCTAGTATATATAGTCCCCTCCTAGTGTCCCCAGTATATATAGTCCCCTCCTAATGCCCCCAGTATATATAGTTCCCTTATGGTACCCCCAGTATATATATTCCCCTCCTAGTGTCCCCAGTATATATAGTCCCCTCCTAGTGCCCCCAGTATATATAGTCCCCTCTTAGTGTCCCCCAGTATATATAGTCCCCTCCTAGTGTCCCCAGTATATATAGTCCCCTCCCTAGTGTCCCCAGTATATATAGTCCCCTCCTAGTGTCCCCAGTATATATAGTCCCCTTATGGTGCCCCCAGTATATATAGTCCCCTCCTAGTGTCCCCCAGTATATATAGTCCCCTCCTAGTGCCCCAGTATATATAGTCCCCTCCTAGTGCCCCCCAGTATATATAGTCCCCTCCTAGTGTCCCCACTATATATAGTCCCCTTATGGTGCCCCCAGTATATATAGTCCCCTCCTAGTGTCCCCCAGTATGTATAGTCCCCTCCTAGTGTCCCCCAGTATATATAGTCCCCTTCTAGTGTCCTCAGTATATATAGTCCTCTCCTAGTGTCCCCCAGTATATATAGTCCCCTCCTAGTGTCCCCAGTATATATAGTCCCCTCTTAATGCCCCCAGTATATATAGTTTCCTTATGGTGCCCCCAGTATATATAGTCCCCTCCTAGTGTCCCCAGTATATATAGTCCCCTCCTAGTGCCCCCAGTATATATAGTCCCCTCTTAGTGTCCCCCAGTATATATAGTCCCCTCCTAGTGTCCCCAGTATATATATTCCCCTCCTAGTGTCCCCAGTATATATAGTCCCCTCCTAGTGTCCCCAGTATATATAGTCCCCTCTTAGTGTCCCCCAGTATATATAGTCCTCTCCTAGTGTCCCCAGTATATATATTCCCCTCCTAGTGTCCCCAGTATATATAGTCCTGTCCTAGTGCCCCCAGTATATATAGTCCCCTCCTAGTGCCCCCAGTATATATAGTCCCCTTATGGTGCCCCCAGTATATATAGTCCCCTCCTAGTGTCCCCAGTATATATAGTCCCCTCCTAGTGTCCCCAGTATATATAGTCCCCTCCTAGTGTCCCCAGTATATATAGTTCCCTCCTAGTGCCCCCCCCAGTATATATAGTCCCCTCCTAGTGTCCCCAGTATATATAGTCCCCTCCTAGTGTCCCCCAGTATATATAGTCGCCTCATAGTGCCCCCAGTATATATAGTCCCCTTATGGTGCCCCCAGTATATATAGTCCCCTCCTAGTGCCCCCAGTATATATAGTCCCCTCCTGGTGCCCCCCAGTATATATAGTCCCCTCCTAGTGTCTCCCAGTATATATAGTCCCCTCCTAGAGCCCCCAGTATATATAGTCCCCTCCTAGTGTCCCCAGTATATATAGTCCCCTTATGGTGCCCCCAGTATATATAGTCCCCTCCTAGTGTCCCCAGTATATATAGTCCCCTCCTGTTGCCCCCCCAGTATATATAGTCCCCTCCTAGTGTCCCCAGTATATATAGTCCCCTTATGGTGCCCCCAGTATATATAGTCCCCTCCTAGTGTCCCCCAGTATATATAGTCCCCTCTTAGTGTCCCCTAGTATATATAGTCCGTTCCTAGTGTCCCCAGTATATATATTCCCCTCCTAGTGTCCCCAGTATATATAGTCCCGTCCTAGTGCCCCCAGTATATATAGTCCTCTCCTAGTGTCCCCTAGTATATATAGTCCCCTCCTAGTGTCCCCAGTATATATAGTCCCCTCCTAATGCCCCCAGTATATATAGTTCCCTTATGGTACCCCCAGTATATATATTCCCCTCCTAGTGTCCCCAGTATATATAGTCCCCTCCTAGTGCCCCCAGTATATATAGTCCCCTCTTAGTGTCCCCCAGTATATATAGTCCCCTCCTAGTGTCCCCAGTATATATAGTCCCCTCTTAGTGTCCCCCAGTATATATAGTCCTCTCCTAGTGTCCCCAGTATATATATTCCCCTCCTAGTGTCCCCAGTATATATAGTCCCGTCCTAGTGCCCCCAGTATATATAGTCCCCTCCCTAGTGCCCCCAGTATATATAGTCCCCTTATGGTGCCCCCAGTATATATAGTCCCCTCCTAGTGTCCCCAGTATATATAGTCCCCTCCTAGTGTCCCCAGTATATATAGCCCCCTCCTAGTGTCCCCAGTATATATAGTCCCCTCCTAGTGCCCCCCAGTATATATAGTCCCCTCCTAGTGTCCCCAGTATATATAGTCCCCTCCTAGTGTCCCCCAGTATATATAGTCGCCTCATAGTGCCCCCAGTATATATAGTCCCCTTATGGTGCCCCCAGTATATATAGTCCCCTCCTAGTGACCCCAGTATATATAGTCCCCTCCTGGTGCCCCCCAGTATATATAGTCCCCTCCTAGTGTCTCCCAGTATATATAGTCCCCTCCTAGAGCCCCCAGTATATATAGTCCCCTCCTAGTGTCCCCAGTATATATAGTCCCCTTATGGTGCCCCCAGTATATATAGTCCCCTCCTAGTGTCCCCCAGTATATATAGTCCCCTCCTAGTGCCCCAGTATATATAGTCCCCTCCTAGTGCCCCCCAGTATATATAGTCCCCTCCTAGTGTCCCCACTATATATAGTCCCCTTATGGTGCCCCCAGTATATATAGTCCCCTCCTAGTGTCCCCCAGTATGTATAGTCCCCTCCTAGTGTCCCCCAGTATATATAGTCCCCTTCTAGTGTCCCCAGTATATATAGTCCTCTCCTAGTGTCCCCCAGTATATATAGTCCCCTCCTAGTGTCCCCAGTATATATAGTCCCCTCTTAATGCCCCCAGTATATATAGTTTCCTTATGGTGCCCCCAGTATATATAGTCCCCTCCTAGTGTCCCCAGTATATATAGTCCCCTCCTAGTGCCCCCAGTATATATAGTCCCCTCTTAGTGTCCCCCAGTATATATAGTCCCCTCCTAGTGTCCCCAGTATATATATTCCCCTCCTAGTGTCCCCAGTATATATAGTCCCCTCCTAGTGTCCCCAGTATATATAGTCCCCTCTTAGTGTCCCCCAGTATATATAGTCCTCTCCTAGTGTCCCCAGTATATATATTCCCCTCCTAGTGTCCCCAGTATATATAGTCCTGTCCTAGTGCCCCCAGTATATATAGTCCCCTCCTAGTGCCCCCAGTATATATAGTCCCCTTATGGTGCCCCCAGTATATATAGTCCCCTCCTAGTGTCCCCAGTATATATAGTCCCCTCCTAGTGTCCCCAGTATATATAGTCCCCTCCTAGTGTCCCCAGTATATATAGTTCCCTCCTAGTGCCCCCCCAGTATATATAGTCCCCTCCTAGTGTCCCCAGTATATATAGTCCCCTCCTAGTGTCCCCCAGTATATATAGTCGCCTCATAGTGCCCCCAGTATATATAGTCCCCTTATGGTGCCCCCAGTATATATAGTCCCCTCCTAGTGCCCCCAGTATATATAGTCCCCTCCTGGTGCCCCCCAGTATATATAGTCCCCTCCTAGTGTCTCCCAGTATATATAGTCCCCTCCTAGAGCCCCCAGTATATATAGTCCCCTCCTAGTGTCCCCAGTATATATAGTCCCCTTATGGTGCCCCCAGTATATATAGTCCCCTCCTAGTGTCCCCCAGTATATATAGTCCCCTCCTAGTGTCCCCCAGTATATACAGTCCCCTCCTAGTGCCCCCCAGTATATATAGTCCCCTCCTAGTGTCCCCACTATATATAGTCCCCTTATGGTGCCCCCAGTATATATAGGTCCCTCCTAGTGCCCCCAGTATATATAGTCCCCTCCTAGTGTCCCGAGTATATATAGTCCCCTCCTAGTGTCCCCAGTATATATAGTCCCCTTATGGTGCCCCCAGTATATACAGTCCCCTCTTAGTGTCCCCCAGTATATATAGTCCCCTCCTAGAGTCCCCCAGTATATATAGTCCCCTCCTAGTGCCCCCCAGTATATATAGTCCCCTTTTTGTGCCCCCAGTATGTATAGTCCCCTCCTAATGTCCTCAGTATATATAGTACCCTCCAAGTGTCCCCCAATATATATAGTCCCCTCCTAGTGCCCCCAGTATATATCGTCCCCTCCTAGTGCCACCAGTATATATAGTCCCCTCCTAGTGCCCCCAGTATATATAGTCCCCTCCTAGTGCCCCCCAGTATATATAGTCCCCTCCTAGTGTCCCCAGTATATATAGTCCCCTCCTAGTGTCCCCCAGTATATATAGTCGCCTCCTAGTGCCCCCAGTATGTATAGTCCCCTTATGGTGCCCCCAGTATATATAGTCCCCTCCCTAGTGTCCCCAGTATATATAGTCCCCTCCTGTTGCCCCCCCAGTATATATAGTCCCCTCCTAGTGTCCCCAGTATATATAGTCCCCTTATGGTGCCCCCCAGTATATATAGTCCCCTCCTAGTGTCCCCCAGTATATATAGTCCCCTCTTAGTGTCCCCCAGTATATATAGTCCGTTCCTAGTGTCCCCAGTATATATATTCCCCTCCTAGTGTCCCCAGTATATATAGTCCCGTCCTAGTGCCCCCAGTATATATAGTCCTCTCCTAGTGTCCCCTAGTATATATAGTCCCCTCCTAGTGTCCCCAGTATATATAGTCCCCTCCTAATGCCCCCAGTATATATAGTTCCCTTATGGTACCCCCAGTATATATATTCCCCTCCTAGTGTCCCCAGTATATATAGTCCCCTCCTAGTGCCCCCAGTATATATAGTCCCCTCTTAGTGTCCCCCAGTATATATAGTCCCCTCCTAGTGTCCCCAGTATATATTGTCCCCTCTTAGTGTCCCCCAGTATATATAGTCCTCTCCTAGTGTCCCCAGTATATATATTCCCCTCCTAGTGTCCCCAGTATATATAGTCCCGTCCTAGTGCCCCCAGTATATATAGTCCCCTCCTAGTGCCCCCAGTATATATAGTCCCCTTATGGTGCCCCCCAGTATATATAGTCCCCTCCTAGTGTCCCCAGTATATATAGTCCCCTCCTAGTGTCCCCAGTATATATAGCCCCCTCCTAGTGTCCCCAGTATATATAGTCCCCTCCTAGTGCCCCCCAGTATATATAGTCCCCTCCTAGTGTCCCCAGTATATATAGTCCCCTCCTAGTGTCCCCCAGTATATATAGTCGCCTCATAGTGCCCCCAGTATATATAGTCCCCTTATGGTGCCCCCAGTATATATAGCCCCCTCCTAGTGCCCCCAGTATATATAGTCCCCTCCTGGTGCCCCCCAGTATATATAGTCCCCTCCTAGTGTCTCCCAGTATATATAGTCCCCTCCTAGAGCCCCCAGTATATATAGTCCCCTCCTAGTGTCCCCAGTATATATAGTCCCCTTATGGTGCCCCCAGTATATATAGTCCCCTCCTAGTGTCCCCCAGTATATATAGTCCCCTCCTAGTGCCCCAGTATATATAGTCCCCTCCTAGTGCCCCCCCAGTATATATAGTCCCCTCCTAGTGTCCCCACTATATATAGTCCCCTTATGGTGCCCCCAGTATATATAGTTCCCTCCTAGTGCCCCCAGTATATATAGTCCCCTCCTAGTGTCCCCAGTATATATAGTCCCCTCCTAGTGTCCCCCAGTATGTATAGTCCCCTCCTAGTGTCCCCCAGTATATATAGTCCCCTCTTAATGCCCCCAGTATATATAGTTTCCTTATGGTGCCCCCAGATATATAGTCCCCTCCTAGTGTCCCCAGTATATATAGTCCCCTCCTAGTGCCCCCAGATATATAGTCCCCTCTTAGTGTCCTCCAGTATATATAGTCCCCTCCTAGTATCCCCAGTATATATAGTCCCCTCTTAGTGTCCCCCAGTATATATAGTCCTCTCCTAGTGTCCCCAGTATATATATTCCCCTCCTAGTGTCCCCAGATATATAGTCCCGTCCTAGTGCCCCCAGTATATATAGTCCCCTCCTAGTGGCCCCAGTATATATAGTCCCATTATGGTGCCCCCAGTATATATAGTCCCCTCCTAGTGTCCCCAGTATATATAGTCCCCTCCTAGTGTCCCCAGTATATATAGTCCCCTCCTAGTGCCCCCCAGTATATATAGTCCCCTCCTAGTGTCCCCAGTATATATAGTCCCCTCCTAGTGTCCCCCAGTATATATAGTCGCCTCATAGTGCCCCCAGTATATATAGTCCCCTTATGGTGCCCCCAGTATATATAGTCCCCTCCTAGTGCCCCCAGTATATATAGTCCCCTCCTGGTGCCCCCCAGTATATATAGTCCCCTCCTAGTGTCCCCAGTATATATAGTCCCCTTATGGTGCCCCCAGTATATATAGTCCCCTCCTAGTGTCCCCCAGTATATATAGTCCCCTCCTAGTGCCCCAGTATATATAGTCCCCTCCTAGTTCCCCCAGTATATATAGTCCCCTCCTAGTGTCCCCACTATATATAGTCCCCTTATGGTGCCCCCAGTATATATAGTTCCCTCCTAGTGCCCCCAGTATATATAGTCCCCTCCTAGTGTCCCGAGTATATATAGTCCCCTCCTAGTGTCCCCAGTATATATAGTCCCCTTATGGTGCCCCCAGTATATACAGTCCCCTCTTAGTGTCCCCCAGTATATATAGTCCCCTCCTAGTGTCCCCCAGTATATATAGTCCCCTCCTAGTGCCCCCCAGTATATATAGTCCCCTTATTGTGCCCCCAGTATGTATAGTCCCCTCCTAATGTCCTCAGTATTTATAGTACCCTCCAAGTGTCCCCCAGTATATATAGTCCCCTCCTAGTGCCCCCAGTATATATCGTCCCCTCCTAGTGCCACCAGTATATATAGTCCCCTCCTAGTGCCCCCAGTATATATAGTCCCCTCCTAGTGCCCCCCAGTATATATAGTCCCCTCCTAGTGTCCCCAGTATATATAGTCCCCTCCTAGTGTCCCCCAGTATATATAGTCGCCTCCTAGTGCCCCCAGTATATATAGTCCCCTTATGGTGCCCCCAGTATATATAGTCCCCTCCTAGTGTCCCCAATATATATAGTCCCCTCCTGTTGCCCCCCAGTATATATAGTCCCCTCCTAGTGTCCCCAGTATATATAGTCCCCTTATGGTGCCCCCAGTATATATAGTCCCCTCCTAGTGTCCCCCAGTATATATAGTCCCCTCCTAGTGCCTCCTAGTATATATAGTCGCCTCCTAGTGCCCCCAGTATATATAGTCCCCTTATGGTGCCCCCAGTATATATAGTCCCCTTATGGTGCCCCCAGTATATATAGTCCCCTCCTAGTGTCCCCCAGTATATATAGTCCCCTCCTAGTGCCTCCCAGTATATAAAGTCCCCTCCCAGTGTCCCCAGTATATATAGTCCCCTCCTGGTGCCCCCAGTATATATAGTCCCCTCCTGGTTCCCCAGGATATATAGTCCCCTCCTTGTGCCCCCCAGTATATATAGTCCCCTCCTAGTGCCCCCAGTATATATAGTCCCCTCCTAGTGTCCCCCAGTATATATAGTCCCCTCCTAGTGTCCCCCAGTATATATAGTCCCCTCCTAGTGTCCCCTAGTATATATAGTCCCCTCCTTGTGTCCCATAGTATATATAGTCCCCTCCTAGTGTCCCCCAGTATATATAGTCCCCTCCTAGTGTCCCCAGTATATATAGTCCCCTTATGGTGCCCCCAGTATATATAGTCCCCTCCTAGTGTCCCCCAGTATATATAGTCCCCTCCTAGTGCCTCCCAGTATATAAAGTCCCCTCCCCAGTGTCCCCAGTATATATAGTCCCCTCCTGGTGCCCCCAGTATATATAGTCCCCTCCTGGTTCCCCAGGATATATAGTCCCCCTCCTTGTGCACCCCCAGTATATATAGTCCCCTCCTAGTGCCCCCAGTATATATAGTCCCCTCCTATTGTCCCCCAGTATATATAGTCCCCTCCTAGTGTCCCCCAGTATATATAGTCCCCTCCTAGTGTCCCCCAGTATGTATAGTCCCCTTCTAGTGTCCCCCAGTATATATAGTCCCCTCCTGGTTCCCCAGGATATATAGTCCCCTCCTTGTGCCCCCCAGTATATATAGTCCCCTCCTAGTGCCCCCAGTATATATAGTCCCCTCCTAGTGTCCCCCAGTATATATAGTCCCCTCCTAGTGTCCCCCAGTATATATAGTCCCCTCCTAGTGCCCCCAGTATATATAGTCCCCTCCTAGTGTCCCCCAGTATATGTAGTCCCCTCCTAGTGTCCCCCGGTATATATAGTCCCCTCCTAGTGTCCCATAGTATATATAGTCCCCTCCTTGTGTCGCCCAGTATATATAGTCCCCTCCTAGTGTCCCCAGTATATATAGTCCCGTTATGGTGCCCCCAGTATATATAGTCCCCTCCTAGTGCCCCCCAGTAAATATAGTCCCCTCCCTAGTGCCCCCCAGTATATATAGTCCCCTCCCTAGTGTCCCCCAGTATGTATAGTCCCCTCCTAGTGTCCCCAGTATATATAGTCCCCTCCTAGTGTCCCCCAGTATATATAGTCCCCTCCTAGTGCCCCCAGTATATATAGTCCCCTCCTAGTGTCCCCCAGTATATATAGTCCCCTCCTGGTGCCCCCAGTATATATAGTCCCCTCCTGGTTCCCCAGGATATATAGTCCCCTCCTTGTGCACCCCAGTATATATAGTCCCCTCCTAGTGCCCCCAGTATATATAGTCCCCTCCTATTGTCCCCCAGTATATATAGTCCCCTCCTAGTGTCCCCCAGTATATATAGTCCCCTCCTAGTGTCCCCCAGTATGTATAGTCCCCTTCTAGTGTCCCCCAGTATATATAGTCCCCTCCTGGTTCCCCAGGATATATAGTCCCCTCCTTGTGCCCCCCAGTATATATAGTCCCCTCCTAGTGCCCCCAGTATATATAGTCCCCTCCTAGTGTCCCCCAGTATATATAGTCCCCTCCTAGTGTCCCCCCAGTATATATAGTCCCCTCCTAGTGCCCCCAGTATATATAGTCCCCTCCTAGTGTCCCCCAGTATATGTAGTCCCCTCCTAGTGTCCCCCGGTATATATAGTCCCCTCCTAGTGTCCCATAGTATATATAGTCCCCTCCTTGTGTCGCCCAGTATATATAGTCCCCTCCTAGTGTCCCCAGTATATATAGTCCCGTTATGGTGCCCCCAGTATATATAGTCCCCTCCTAGTGCCCCCCAGTAAATATAGTCCCCTCCTAGTGCCCCCCAGTATATATAGTCCCCTCCTAGTGTCCCCCAGTATGTATAGTCCCCTCCTAGTGTCCCCAGTATATATAGTCCCCTCCTAGTGTCCCCCAGTATATATAGTCCCCTCCTAGTGCCCCCAGTATATATAGTCCCCTCCTAGTGTCCCCCAGTATATATAGTCCCCTCCTAGTGTCCCCCAGTATATATAGTCCCTTCCTAGTGTCCCCAGTATATATAGTCCCCTCCTAGTGCCCCCAGTATATATAGTCCCCTCCTAGTTTCCCCAGTATATATAGTCCCCTTATTGTGCCCCCAGTATGTATAGACCCTCCTAGTATCCTCAGTATATATAGTACCCTCCTAGTGTCCCCCAGTATATATAGTCCCCTCCTGGTACCCCCCAGTATATTTATATATAATCCCCTCCTAGTGTTCCCAGTATATATAGTCCCCTACTAGTGTCCCCCAGTATATATAGTCCCCTACTGGTGCCCAACAGTATATATAGTCCCCTCCTAGTGTCCCCAGTATATATAGTCCCCTCCTGGTGCCCCCAGTATATATAGTCCCCTCCTAGTGTCCCCCAGTATATATAGTCCCCTCCTGGTGCCCCCCAGTATATATAGTCCCCTCCTAGTGTCCCCCAGTATATATAGTCCCCTCCCTAGTGTCCCCCAGTATATATAGTCCCCTCCTAGTGTCCCCAGTATATATAGTCCCCTCCTGGTGCCCCCCAGTATATATAGTCCCCTCCTACTGTCCCCAGTATATATAGTCCCCTCCTAATGCCCCCAGTATATATAGTCCCCTTATGGTGTCCCCAGTATATATAGTCCCCTCCTAGTGTCCCCAGTATATATAGTCCCCTCCTAGTGCCCCCCGTATATATAGTCCCCTCCTAGTGCCCCAAGTATATATAGTCCCCTCCTGGTGTCCCCCAGTATGTATAGTCCCCTCCTAGTGTCCCCAGTATATACAGTCCCCTCCTAGTGCCCCCAGTATATATAGTCCCCTCTTAGTGTCCCCCAGTATATATAGTCCCCTCCTAGTGTCCCCAGTATATATAGTCCCCTTATGGTGGCCCCAGTATATATAGTCCCCTCCTAGTGTCCCCAGTATATATAGTCCCCTCCTAGTGTCCCCAGTATATATAGTCCCCTCCTAGTGCCCCCAGTATATAAAGTCCCCTCCTAGTGTCCCCAGTATATATAGTCCACTCCTAGTGTCCCCCAGTATATATAGTCCCCTCCTAGTGCCCCCAGTATATATAGTCCCCTTATGGTGCCCCCAGTATATATAGTCCCCTCCTAGTGTCCCCAGTGTATATAGTCCCTTTCTTGTGTCCGTAGTATATATAGTCCCCTCCTAGTGTCCCCCAGTATATATAGTCCTCTCCTAGTGTCCCCAGTATATATATTCCCCTCCTAGTGTCCCCCAGTATATATAGTCCCCTCCTAGTGTCCCCAGTATATATAGTCCCGTCCTAGTGCCCCCAGTATATATAGTCCCCTCCTAGTGCCCCCAGTATATATAGTCCCCTTATGGTGCCCCCCAGTATATATAGTCCCCTCCTAGTGTCCCCAGTATATATAGTCCCCTCCTAGTGTCCCCAGTATATATAGTCCCCTCCTAGTGTCCCCAGTATATATAGTCCCCTCCTAGAGCCCCCCAGCATATATAGTCCCCTCCTAGTGTCCCCAGTATATATAGTCCCCTCCTAGTGTCTCCGAGTATATATAGCCGCCTCCTAGTGCCCCCAGTATATATAGTCCCCTTATGGTGCCCCCCAGTATATATATAGTCCCCTCCTAGTGTCCCCAGTATATAGTCCCCTCCTGGTGCCCCCCAGTATATATAGTCCCCTCCTAGTGTCCCCCAGTATATATAGTCCCCTCCAAGTGTCCCCAGTATATATAGTCCCCTCCTAGTGTCCCCCAGTATATATATTCCCCTCCTAGTGCCCCCAGTATATATAGTCCCCTCCTAGTGTCCCCCAGTATATATAGTCCCCTCCTAGTGTCCCCCAGTATATATAGTCCCCTCCTAGTGTCCCCCAGTATATATAGTCCCCTCCTAGTGTCCTTCAGTATATATAGTCCCCTCCTAGTGTCCCCCAGTATATATAGTCCCCTCCTAGTGTCCCCCGGTATATATAGTCCCCTCCTAGTGTCCCCCGGTATATGTAGTCCCCTCCTAGTGTCCCCCGGTATATATAGTCTCCTCCTAGTGTCCCCCGGTATATATAGTCCCCTCCTAGTGTCCACCGGTATATATAGTCCCCTCCTAGTGTCCCCCAGTATATATAGTCCCCTCCTAGTGTCCCCCAGTATATACAGTCCCCTCCTAGTGTCCCCCAGTATATAGTCCCCTCCTAGTGTCCCCAGTATATATAGTCCCCTCTTAGTGTCCCCCCAGTATATATAGTCCCCTTATGGTGCCCCCAGTATGTATAGTCCCCTCCTGGTGCCCCCGCAGTATATATAGTCCCTTCCTAGTGTCCCCAGTATATATAGCCCCTCCTAGTGCCCCCAGTATATATAGTCCCCTCCTAGTGTCCCCAGTATATATAGTCCCCTCCTGGTGCCCCCCAGTATATTTATATATATTCCCCTCCTAGTGTTCCCAGTATATATAGTTCCCTACTAGTGTCCCCCAGTATATATAGTCCCCTCCTGGTACCCAACAGTATATATAGTCCCCTCCTAGTGTACCCCAGTATATATAGTCCCCTCCTGGTGCCCCCAGTATATATAGTCCCCTCCTAGTGTCCCCCAGTATATATAGTCCCCTCCTGGTGCCCCCCAGTATATATAGTCCCCTCCTAGTTTCCCCCAGTATATATAGTCCCCTCCTAGTGTCCCCGAGTATATATAGTCCCCTTCTAGTGTCCCCAGTATATATAGTCCCCTCCTGGTGCCCCCCAGTATATATAGTCCCCTCCTAGTGTCCCCAGTATATATAGTCCCCTCCCTGGTGCCCCCCAGTATATTTATATATATTCCCCTCCTAGTGTTCCCAGTATATATAGTCCCCTACTAGTGCCCCCAGTATATATAGTCCCGTCATGGTGCCCCCCAGTATATATAGTCCCCTCCTAGTGTCCCCCAGTATATACAGTCCCCTCCTGGTGCCCCCCAGTATATATAATCCCCTCCTAGTGCCCCCAGTATATATAGTCCCCTCCTAGTGCCCCCAGTATATATAGTCTCCTGCTAGTGTCCCCCAGTATATATAGTCCCCTCCTAGTGCCCCCACTATATATAGTCCCCTTATGGTGCCCCCAGTATATATAGTCCCCTTATGGTGCCCCCAGTATATATAGTCCCCTCCTAGTGTCCCCAGTATATATAGTCCCCTCCTAGTGTCCCCCAGTATATATAGTCCCCTCCTAGTGTCCCCAGTATATATAGTCCCTCCTAGTGCCCCCAGTATATATAGTCCCCTCCTAGTGTCCCCCAGTATATATAGTCCCCTCCTAGTGTCCCCCTGTATATATAGTCCCCTCCTAGTGTCCCCCAGTATATATAGTCCCCTCCTAGTGTCCCCCAGCATATATAGTCCCCTCCTAGTTTCCCCAGTATATATAGTCCCCTCCTAGTGTCCCCCAGTATATATAGTCCCCTTATGGTGCCCCCAGTATGTTTAGTCCCCTCCTGGAGCCCCCCCAGTATATATAGTCCATTCCTAGTGTCCCCAGTATATATAGTCCCCTCCTAGTGCCCCCCAGTATATATAGTCCCCTCCTAGTGTCCCCAGTATATATAGTCCCCTCCTAGTGCCCCCCTGTATATATAGTCCCCTTATTGTGCCCCCAGTATGTATAGATCCTCCTAGTGTCCTCAGTATATATAGTACCCTCCTAGTGTCCCGCAGTATATATAGTCCCCTCCTGGTGCCCCCCAGTATATTTATATATATTCCCCTCCTAGTGTTCCCAGTATATATAGTCCCCTACTAGTGTCCCCCAGTATATATAATCCCCTCCTGGTGCCCAACAGTATATATAGTCCCCTCCTAGTGTCCCTCAGTATATATAGTCCCCTCCTGGTGCCCCCAGTATATATAGTCCCCTCCTACTGTCCCCAAGTATATATAGTCCCTTCCTGGTGCCCCCAGTATATATAGTCCCCTCCTAGTGTCCCCCAGTATATATAGTCCCCTTATGGTGCCCCCAGTATGTATAGTCCCCTCCTGGTGCCCCCCCAGTATATATAGTCCCTTCCTAGTGTCCCCAGTATATATAGTCCCCTCCTAGTGCCCCCCAGTATATATAGTCCCCTCCTAGTGTCCCAAGTATATATAGTCCCTTCCTAGTGCCCCCTGTATATATAGTCCCCTTATTGTGCCCCCAGTATGTATAGATCCTCCTAGTGTCCTCAGTATATATAGTACCCTCCTAGTGTCCCGCAGTATATATAGTCCCCTCCTGGTGCCCCCCAGTATATTTATATATATTCCCCTCCTAGTGTTCCCAGTATATATAGTCCCCTACTAGTGTCCCCTAGTATATATAGTCCCCTCCTGGTGCCCAACAGTATATATAGTCCCCTCCTAGTGTCCCTCAGTATATATAGCCCCCTCCTGGTGCCCCCAGTATATATAGTCCCCTCCTAGTGTCCCTCAGTATATATAGTCCCTTCCTGGTGCCCCCAGTATATATAGTCCCCTCCTAGTGTCCCCCAGTATATATAGTCCCCTCCTAGTGTCACCCAGTATATATAGTCCCCTCCTAGTGTCCCCAGTATATATAGTCCCCTCCTGGTGCCCCCAGTATATTTATATATATTCCCCTCCTAGTGTTCCCAGTATATATAGTCCCCTACTAGTGTCCCTCAGTATATATAGTCCCGTCCTGGTGCCCCCAGTATATATAGTCCCCTCCTAGTGTCCCCCAGTATATATAGTCCCCTCCTGGTGCCCTCCAGTATATATAGTCCCCTCCTAGTGCCCCCAGTATATATAGTCCCCTCCTAGTGCCCCCAGTATATATAGTCCCCTCCTAGTGTCCCCCAGTTTATATAGTCCCTTCCTGGTGCCCCCAGTATATATAGTCCCCTCCTAGTGTCCCCCAGTATATATAGTCCCCTCCTAGTGTCCCCCAGTATATATAGTCCCCTCCTAGTGTCCCCAGTATATATAGTCCCCTCCCTGGTGCCCCCAGTATATTTATATATATTCTCCTCCTAGTGTTCCCAGTATATATAGTCCCCTACTAGTGTCCCTCAGTATATATAGTCCCGTCCTGGTGCCCCCAGTATATATAGTCCCCTCCTAGTGTCCCCAGTATATATAGTCCCCTCCTAGTGCCCCCAGTATATATAGTCCCCTCCTAGTGTCCCCCAGTATATATAGTCCCCTCCTAGTGTCCCCCAGTATATATAGTCCCCTCCTAGTGTCCCCCAGTATATATAGTCCCCTCCTAGTGTCCCCAGTATATATAGTCCCCTCCTGGTGCCCCCAGTATATTTATATATATTCCCCTCCTAGTGTTCCCAGTATATATAGTCCCCTACTAGTGTCCCTCAGTATATATAGTCCCGTCCTGGTGCCCCCAGTATATATAGTCCCCTCCTAGTGTCCCCCAGTATATATAGTCCCCTCCTGGTGCCCCCCAGTATATATAGTCCCCTCCTAGTGCCCCCAGTATATATAGTCCCCTCCTAGTGCCCCCAGTATATATAGTCCCCTCCTAGTGTCCCCCAGTATATATAGTCCCCTCCTAGTGCCCCCAGTATATATAGTCCCCTTATGGTACCCACAGTATATATAGTCCCCTCCTAGTGTCCCCAGTATATATAGTCCCCTCCTAGTGCCCCCAGTATATATAGTCCCCTTATTGTGCCCCCAGTATGTATAGTCCCTCCTAGTGTCCTCAGTATATATAGTCCCCTCCTAGTGCCCCCAGTATATATAGTCCCCTTATGGTGCCCCCAGTATATATAGTCCCCTCCTAGTGTCCCCAGTATATATAGTCCCCTCCTAGTGCCCCCAGTATATATAGTCCCCTCCTAGTGTCCCCAATATATATAGTCCCCTTATGGTGCCCCCCAGTATATATAGTCCCCTCCTAGTGTCCCCAGTATATATAGTCCCCTCCTAGTGTCCCCAGTATATATAGTCCCCTCCTAGTGCCCCCAGTATATATAGTCCCCTCCTAGTGTCCCCAGTATATATAGTCCCCTCCTAGTGTCCCCCAGTATATATAGTCCCCTCCTAATTCCCCCAGTATATATAGTCCCCTTATGGTGCCCCCAGTATATATAGTCCCCTCCTAGTGTCCCCAGTGTATATAGTCCCTTTTGAGTGTCCCCAGTATATATAGTCCCCTCTTAGTGTCCCCCAGTATATATAGTCCTCTCCTAGTGTCCCCAGTATATATATTCCCCTCCTAGTGTCCCCCAGTATATATAGTCCCCTCCTAGTGTCCCCAGTATATATAGTCCCCTCCTAGTGTCCCCAGTATATATAGTCCCCTCCTAGTACCCCCAGTATATATAGTCCCCTCCTAGTGTCCCCAGTATATATAGTCCCCTTATGGTGCCCCCAGTATATATAGTCCCCTCCTAGTGCCCCCAGTATATATAGTCCCCTCCTGGTGCCCCCCAGTATATATAGTCCCCTCCTAGTGTTCCCCAGTATATATAGCCCCCTCCAAGTGTCCCCAGTATATATAGTCCCCTCCTAGTGTCCCCCAGTATATATAGTCCCCTCCTAGTGCCCCCCAGTATATATAGTCTCCTCCTAGTGTCCCCCAGTATATATAGTCCCCTCCTAGTGTCCTCCGGTATATGTAGTCCTCCTAGTGTCCCCCGGTATATATAGTCCCCTCCTAGTGTCCCCCGGTATATATAGTCCCCTCCTAGTGTCCCCCAGTATATATAGTCCCCTCCTAGTGTCCCCCAGTATATATAGTCCCCTCCTAGTGTCCCCCACAGCATAATGGATCAAATAATGCAAAAGTAAAACCCCCTAATACTCCCCTTACCCCCTTCCCCTGCTGTTTTCTGCTGCCTCTTCTCCTGGTGCGGTGTAAAGTGACGTCACCACATTGCACCGACTGATCCTACGACCCCGAGTGCAGAGCTTCTGGACATTCGTACCTCTCACTGACCAGGACAGCGCCGGAATCCCGCATTGTCCCGCTGAATCTGGGGCGGTTGAGAGTTGTGCCCACCATCTCCTGTGACCGCCAGACCACTCCCCAATTCTGGAGCCATTCCTGACCTTGTGTTTGTATGGGGAGTGGTCCAGGAGCAGGGTCACCCCCGTTACACTACTTTATAGGGGTTGTCCTGGAAGCCTTTATAGACTTTATTCCTCTGGGGCTTTTTAGACGCTGTACATGATCGGACCAGCACCCACCCTCGGATGGCTCTGCCCCCTGCCTCCACCTGTACTGTGGGGACTGGTAGACTATAGTAATACCCACCCCATAGCCCAGGTAACTAGTGGCGAAAATGGGAGGAGGCGGAGCAATCCGGGGGCCAAGTGCTGGTTGCGAGGATCAAAAACGGTGATGTAGCAGAGCTCAGTATGCGGTATAGTTGCCGTAGTCAGGAGGGAAGTCACACGAGCCAAGGATCAGCAATCGCGATATAGCAGAGTTGAGAATGTAGTAGAGTTGTAGTAGTCAGGACAGCCAAGGTTCATGAATGCTGATGTAGGAGCCCGGTGTGGGGGCCCGATCTTTCCTAGTTATGCCCCTGATGTAGAGCTGTGTATGCAGTACAGTTATAGTAGGAAAGCCGAGGCTCACCAATTGTGGTGTAGCAGAGTTATTATTATTATTATTGTTTATTTATATAGCACCATTAATCCTATGGTGCTGTACATTATTATATTAATCCCATGGAGAGGAGAGCTGGGTCACAGTGTACACTTCTGTAATTCACATGATCAATATCAGCAACGATCAAAGCAAATTTACATGAGATGCTGCAAATCAAATAACTGATATGTAGTATAAGCGACATTGCAGGAATACAGCCATGTAATATACGAGGACATGGAGGGAAGTGTGTGGCAGTGATATATGTGACGGCCGTCAGTGAGGTATCACCGTAGACAGCCGCGGCCCATACTCGCTTGTTTTATGTTTTTCTTCCCACAGACTGTGAAGTGTTCTCCAAATGAAGTTGAGTTGTTTTCCAACATTAGTCACTGACTACCCACAGCTGAGTTCTGAGCAGTGGTGACAGGACAGCGACTATCCATCACTAAAGATGACTCCCAGGTGTAAGGAGATTAATGATTTCATGTCACAAGTCAGTACACAGGGGGCGCTCATAGCAAATATCCAGATGAGTGATAGACAGAAAACATAGCCATATACTAAGTGCTAGAAATGTAGGTGATACATAGATTGTAGTAACTAAGTAGGGGGCGGTATTAGAATCCGTATATTGTTGTACATAGGAGTAGTATTATAGTAGTTATATTCTTGTACATAGGAGGTAGTATTATAGTAGTAATATTCTTGTACATAGGAGCAGTATTATAGTAGTTATATTCTTGTACATAGGAGCAGTATTATAGTAGTTATATTCTTGTACATAGGAGCAGTATTATAGTAGTTATATTCTTGTACATAGGAGCAGTATTATAGTAGTTATATTCTTGTACATAGGAGTAGTATTATAGTAGTTATATTCTTGTACATAGGAGCAGTATTATAGTAGTTATATTCTTGTACATAGGGGCAGTATTATAGTAGTTATATTCTTGTACATAGGAGCAGTATTATAGTAGTTATATTCTTGTACATAGGAGCAGTATTATAGTAGTTATATTCTTGTACATAGGAGCAGTATTATAGTAGTTATATTCTTGTACATAGGAGGTAGTATTATAGTAGTTATATTCTTGTACATATAGGGCAGTATTATAGTAGTTATATTCTTGTACATAGGAGGCAGTATTATAGTAGTTATATTCTTGTACATAGGGGCAGTATTATAGTAGTTATATTCTTGTATATAGGAGCAGTATTATAGTAGTTATATTCTTGTACATAGGAGGCAGTATTATAGTAGTTATATTCTTGTACATAGGAGGCAGTATTATAGTAGTTATATTCTTGTACATAGGATCAGTATTATAGTAGTTATATTCTTGTACATAGGATCAGTATTATAGTAGTTATATTCTTGTACATAGGAGCAGTATTATAGTAGTTATATTCTTGTACATAGGAGGTAGTATTATAGTAGTTATATTCTTGTACATAGGGGCAGTATTATAGTAGTTATATTCTTGTATATAGGAGCAGTATTATAGTAGTTATATTCTTGTACATAGGAGGCAGTATTATAGTAGTTATATTCTTGTACATAGGAGGCAGTATTATAGTAGTTATATTCTTGTACATAGGATCAGTATTATAGTAGTTATATTCTTGTACATAGGATCAGTATTATAGTAGTTATATTCTTGTACATAGGAGGTAGTATTATAGTAGTTATATTCTTGTACATAGGAGCAGTATTATAGTAATTATATTCTTGTACATAGGAGCAGTATTATAGTAGTTATATTCTTGTACATAGGATCAGTATTATAGTAGTTATATTCTTGTACATAGGATCAGTATTATAGTAGTTATATTCTTGTACATAGGAGTAGTATTATAGTAGTTATATTCTTGTACATAGGAGCAGTTTATAGTAGTTATATTCTTGCACATAGGGGCAGTATTATAGTAGTTATATTCTTGTACATAGGAGCAGTATTATAGTAGTTATATTCTTGTACATAGGGGCAGTATTATAGTAGTTATATTCTTGTACATAGGGGGCAGTATTATAGTAGTTATATTCTTGTACATAGGGGCAGTATTATAGAAGTTATATTCTTGTACATAGGGGCAGTATTATAGTAGTTATATTCTTGTACATAGGAGTAGTATTATAGTACTTATATTCTTGTACATAGGAGCAGTATTATAGTAGTTATATTCTTGTACATAGGATCAGTATTATAGTAGTTATATTCTTGTACATAGGAGCAGTATTATAGTAGTTATATTCTTGCACATAGGGGCAGTATTATAGTAGTTATATTCTTGTATATAGGGGCAGTATTATAGTAGTTATATTCTTGTATATAGGAGCAGTTTATAGTAGTTATATTCTTGTACATAGGAGTAGTATTATAGTAGTTATATTCTTGTACATAGGGGCAGTATTATAGTAGTTATATTCTTGTACATAGGAGGTAGTATTATAGTAGTTATATTCTTGTACATAGGAGCAGTATTATAGTAGTTATATTCTTGTACATAGGGGCAGTATTATAGTAGTTATATTCTTGTATATAGGAGCAGTTTATAGTAGTTATATTCTTGTATATAGGAGCAGTTTATAGTAGTTATATTCTTGTACATAGGAGCAGTATTATAGTAGTTATATTCTTGTACATAGGAGCAGTATTATAGTAGTTATATTCTTGTACATAGGAGCAGTATTATAGTAGTTATATTCTTGTACATAGGAGTAGTATTATAGTAGTTATATTCTTGTACATAGAGGCAGTATTATAGTAATTATATTCTTGTACATAGGAGCAGTATTATAGCAGTTATATTCTTGTACATAGGGGGCAGTATTATAGTAGTTATATTCTTGTACATAGGAGTAGTATTATAGTAGTTATATTCTTGTACATAGGAGGTAGTATTATAGTAGTTATATTCTTGTACATAGGAGCAGTATTATAGTAGTTATATTCTTGTACATAGGGGCAGTATTATAGTAGTTATATTCTTGTACATAGGAGGCAGTATTATAGTAGTTATATTCTTGTACATAGGAGCAGTATTATAGTAGTTATATTCTTGTACATAGGAGCAGTATTATAGTAGTTATATTCTTGTACATAGGGGCAGTATTATAGTAGTTATATTCTTGTACATAGGGGCAGTATTATAGTAGTTATATTCTTGTACATAGGAGCAGTATTATAGTAGTTATATTCTTGTACATAGGAGCAGTATTATAGTAGTTATATTCCTGTACATAAGAGCAGTATTATAGTAGTTATATTCTTGTACATAGGAGCAGTATTATAGTAGTTATATTCTTGTACATAGGATGCAGTATTATAGTAGTTATATTCTTGTACATAGGGGCAGTATTATAGTAGTTATATTCTTGTACATAGGAGGTAGTATTATAGTAGTTATATTCTTGTACATAGGAGGTAGTATTATAGTAGTTATATTCTTGTACATAGGAGCAGTATTATAGTAGTTATATTCTTGTACATAGGAGCAGTATTATAGTAGTTATATTCTTGTACATAGGAGGTAGTATTATAGTAGTTATATTCTTGTACATAGGAGCAGTATTATAGTAGTTATTTTCTTGTACATAGGGGGCAGTATTATAGTAGTTATATTCTTGTATATAGGAGCAGTATTATAGTAGTTATATTCTTGTACATAGGAGCAGTATTATAGTAGTTATATTCTTGTACATAGGAGCAGTATTATAGTAGTTATATTCTTGTATATAGGAGCAGTATTATAGTAGTTATATTCTTGTACATAGGAGTAGTATTATAGTAGTTATATTCTTGTACATAGGAGCAGTATTATAGTAGTTATATTCTTGTACATAGGTGTAGTATTATAGTAGTTATATTCTTGTACATAGGAGCAGTATTATAGTAGTTATATTCTTGTACATAGGGGCAATTTTTATTAAAGTAAAAACAAACAAATACAATTAAACAAAAATTCTTCCAGTAATTTCAGACATTTTGTATGTACAAAGAAGGATCAAACAAGAAAATACTTAAAGAAAAAAATCAAACTTAAAGAGTCCACACCTGTTGGAGAAGAAAATGTAAAGAACATACAGTAAAACTAAAAAGATCAAACTTAAACTAGATCCACTTTCCTCCATCACAGATCAGAGTCAGAGCTCTCCCGGTGACCTGCTGTTTCCATGTCTGATTCGGACTGCACCTCAGCTCGGCGGGGTCTCCTTTTAGTAGGAGGATCGCCCTCTGGTTCCTCATCATATTCTGCCATCATTTGTTGGATCTTCCTGTCTAGTTCCTCTTCTTCGTCTGACTCTGATAGGATATAGAACCTATTTGCCGTTGCTGTGACATCGCCAGTTCTATCTACTCTTATCCTAGTTGGTTTTTGGACAGTGGTCCACTCACCCTCAGGCTTACGGCTGGATCTGTCTTTCTTCCTTCTCTTAGTACTGGTGGGTGTTGGGGCAGGAGAAGAGATGGCCACTGAGGGTTGTACAACCTGATCGACAACCTCCATGGTCGCCTCAATGGGTTCTGACTGGGCTTGGTCCTGGGTGGTATCACCTGTATCTGGTTGTGGCACTGACTCAGTGACTACTGACCCTGACAACAGCGCCTCCTCCTCCTCCTCCTGTATGTCATCAGCCGCTGCCAGCAAGTCCTCATCAGGGATATCCCTATGGATGTTGTGCCAAGCATCAGGACAGTCCCTGTGGGGGTGACCCATCTTACCACACAGATTACATCTAATGTTTTGGCAGGTAGCGCTCACGTGGCCCATTTCATTACACAAGTTGCACTTTACCATGGTGCACACGCTTGCTATATGACCGGCCTTCCCACACTTAAAGCATCTGCGCGGCTGACCCGCATAGAAGCAGACGCCTTTCTCTCGGCCAATGAAAAAGGAATTGGGCAGATGTTGGGTTACGTTGTTGTGCTGACGCAATTTAACCAGGACCTTCCACCCACCAGTCCAGATCCCGTCTTCGTCCCTGTTCTTAGTTAGATCGGACATGAGGTCGCAGTGTCTCCTGAGCCAGATGACAATGTCCTGAGGGGGAACGGCCTCATTCCAGAATATGATGGTGACATTTGCTGTATCTGGCCTAGAGATGGGGATGAAGCTGAACTTATTCCAACCCTCAGTATCTCTGAACCTGGTGACATTAGCCCAGAAACGGTCCAGATCAGACATCAGCTTAAAGCTGACATCATACCCCTGGCGGTCAGGAAGATTTATCACTGCCAGGATGTCAGCCGGCAGGAAGCCCATCTGGGTACATAGGAGCCCTCTGACCACAAATCTTCTATCAGGCAGATCTTCCTTGGCACCTCTGTGCCTAAACCTGACTACATTCCTCCTCTTGAAAGCCTGGCCTGTATAGTTCGTGCCTGACATAAAAGAAGGAGCACCGCGGCTCCAGGCATTCCCAGAGGAGGTATGGCCAGATCCGCCATCTTGGCGTGTCTGTGGGCGCTGTGTGGGCTGCTGAGCACCTGCACTACGAGGTTCTGCTACTACATTAGTAACTAGAGGGGGAAAGTCCTGTACATTGGACTGTGCTGTGTCCGCCCCACCATCAACCTCTATGTCTGCAATATCACCAGACTCCAGAGACTGGACTGTAGAGGGGTCTAATATCATAGATGGTGAAGGATCCCCCCCAGAATGAGAAACACTTTCCCCTGCTACACCATTATCACATACAGGATTATCTATAATATCAGACACATTAGATGGATAGTCAGTGGCAGCAGAGTCCTGCACAGCAGAGTCCTGCACAGCAGAGTCCACAATGTTATTATAGTCACTATTGGTGACTTGCACAGCAGAGTCCAGACTGTCCCACACACTCACAACCTGAGACCCCAAATGTGCTACTACCCCAGTACCTTCAGGTAACAGTCCACAGTCCTGCTGAGATGACCTGCCTCCTGAGACTTGTGGTGTCTGCACAGCTGCTACTTCAGGCAGGGGTCCATGATCTTGCTGTAAGGTGCTGGTTGCTGGGACTTGTGGTGCCTTGCCAGGAACTGCTGCAGGTCTTTGCTGTGGCTTGGCATTAGCTGCTCCTTCCCCATACAAATTCCCTTCCTTATACAAATTCCCTTCCTTAAAAGGGAAACTTGCTGGCTGCAGAATAGGCTTTGCATGGGACTGCTGGCCGCCATCTTGAGAGGGTTCAGACCTAGAGCGAGATGATGGTGACTGCCGTAATTCCTCGAATCGCTGCTGGTTTCTGTACGATTCTCCCACCGGTCCCATTTGCTCCAGTACAGTCTCGGTCTCCTGTACGTTATCGGCGAGCTCTTTCGCCAGTGCGCTCAGCTTCTTGTCCACTCCTTCCTCTAACCAAGGTTTAGCAGCCCTTATTTTATAGGCGCAGTCAATCTGTCGCTGAAGATATATTTTACCCGCCTTTAATGTCTCCAGTCTCTTGACCAGTGCTGGGATCTCGTCTGCCAGGCGCAGTACAGGTGCTCGCTCCGCCATTGTAACACTCTGTCCATTATTGGGTAGCCTTGCAGGCTGGTTACTCACAGTTTGGCTTCTGGTCGGTGTAGCCTGTGACTTCTGGCATGCTGCGGCTGTTGTCACTGCCATGGGGCCACAATCTGCAGGTTGGGGACTATGTCCCGGTTTGTTCCCAGTGACCGCACTACTAGTACCATGAGGCCTCCCTGCTGGTCTCACTTTGGTCTCATCCGCAGCCTTCACTACAGTTTTGCAGTTTCCACTGCCAGATCTTGTCCGCTCAGACCGCACCAGTACAGGCCGCTGCATGTTCTCCAACATGGTCTGTTTCTCCAGGGACGTTCTCCTCTGTCTGCAGGAGGGTGGAGTGGACGGGACACCTGTAACCTGTAATGGCGTCTGCACAGGCTGCACGGCTTGCTTCTTCTTACAATCAGGTATTCTGTCTGGATGCTGCACAATTACTTTGGTAGGTTGTTGCACCGTACCTCTGCTTGCTTCTGTTACTGCTTTCTTTGCAATCACTTTCTTCCCATCTTGACTTGCACTGGGACTGCTGACACACTGGACATTACTTCCATTCCTGGAAACTTTGGGATTTTCATCCACTTTCTCAGTTGTCTGGGAATTGTTTCCCAGAGTAGGCCTTGGAGCCTGGGCCTTGCTAGGGGAGCTGCCCCACCCAGGGTGGCCCCGCCCTGGGCTTTCTCCAGACATCAGGAGCCTCAGGAGAGCTACAGAAACACAACCTCACAGCTAGGAGGCAGTATTATAGTAGTTATAGTCTTGTACCTAGGAGGCAGTATTATAGTAGTTATATTCTTGTACATAGGAGCAGTATTATAGTAGTTATATTCTTGTACATAGGGGGCAGTATTATAGTAGTTATATTCTTGTACATAGGAGTAGTATTATACTAGTTATATTCTTGTACATAGGAGTAGTATTATAGTAGTTATATTCTTGTACATAGGAGTAGTATTATAGTAGTTATATTCTTGTACATAGGGGGCACTATTATAGTAGTTATATTCTTGTACATAGGAGCAGTATTATAGTAGTTATATTCTTGTACATAGGGGGCAGTATTATACTAGTTATATTCTTGTACATAGGAGTAGTATTATAGTAGTTATATTCTTGTACATAGGAGTAGTATTATAGTAGTTATATTCTTGTACATAGGAGGTAGTATTATAGTAGTTATATTCTTGTACATAGGAGTAGTATTATAGTAGTTATATTCTTGTACATAGGAGGCAGTATTATAGTAGTTATATTCTTGTACATAGGAGTAGTATTATAGTAGTTATATTCTTGTACATAGGTGCAGTATTATAGTAGTTATATTCTTGTACATAGGGGGCAGTATTATAGTAGTTATATTCTTGTACATAGGGGGTAGTATTATAGTAGTTATATTCTTGTACATAGGAGTAGTATTATAGTAGTTATATTCTTGTACATAGGAGTAGTATTATAGTAGTTATATTCTTGTACATATGAGCAGTATTATAGTAGTTATATTCTTGTACATAGGAGCTGTATTATAGTAGTTATATTCTTGTACATAGAGGGCAGTATTATAGTAGTTATATTCTTGTACATAGGAGCGGTATTATAGTAGTTATATTCTTGTACATAGGAGCGGTATTATAGTAGTTATATTCTTGTACATAGGAGCAGTATTATAGTAGTTATATTCTTGTACATAGGAGCAGTATTATAGTAGTTATATTCTTGTACATAGGAGCAGTATTATAGTAGTTATATTCTTGTACATAGGAGGTAGTATTATAGTAGTTATATTCTTGTACATAGGAGGCAGTATTATAGTAGTTATATTCTTGTACATAGGAGCAGTATTATAGTAGTTATATTCTTGTACATAGGAGCAGTATTATAGTAGTTATATTCTTGTACATAGGAGCAGTATTATAGTAGTTATATTCTTGTACATAGGAGCAGTATTATAGTAGTTACATTCTTGTACATAGGAGCAGTATTATAGTAGTTATATTCTTGTACATAGGAGCAGTATTATAGTAGTTATATTCTTGTACATAGGAGGCAGTATTATAGTAGTTATATTCTTGTACATAGGAGCGGTATTATAGTAGTTATATTCTTGTACATAGGAGCGGTATTATAGTAGTTATATTCTTGTACATAGGAGCAGTATTATAGTAGTTATATTCTTGTACATAGGGGCAGTATTATAGTAGTTATATTCTTGTACATAGGAGCAGTATTATAGTAGTTATATTCTTGTACATAGGAGGTAGTATTATAGTAGTTATATTCTTGTACATAGGAGGCAGTATTATAGTAGTTATATTCTTGTACATAGGAGCAGTATTATAGTAGTTATATTCTTGTACATGGGAGTAGTATTATAGTAGTTATATTCTTGTACATAGGTGCAGTATTATAGTAGTTATATTCCTGTACATAGGAGGCAGTATTATAGTAGTTATATTCTTGTACATAGGAGCAGTATTATAGTAGTTATATTCTTGTACATAGGGGCAGTATTATAGTAGTTATATTTTTGTACATAGGAGCAGTATTATAGTAGTTATATTCTTGTACATAGGAGCAGTATTATAGTAGTTATATTCTTGTATATAGGAGCAGTTTATAGTAGTTATATTCTTGTACATAGGGGCAGTATTATAGTAGTTATATTCTTGTATATAGGAACAGTTTATAGTAGTTATATTCTTGTACATAGGGGCAGTATTATAGTAGTTATATTCTTGTACATAGGAGTAGTATTATAGTAGTTATATTCTTGTACATAGGTGGCAGTATTATAGTAGTTATATTCTTGTACATAGGAGCAGTATTATAGTAGTTATATTCTTGTACATAGGAGCAGTATTATAGTAGTTATATTCTTGTACATAGGAGTAGTATTATAGTAGTTATATTCTTGTACATAGGAGCAGTATTATAGTAGTTATATTCTTGTACATAGGAGGTAGTATTATAGTAGATATATTCTTGTACATAGGAGCAGTATTATAGTAGTTATACTCTTGTACATATGTGGCAGTATTATAGTAGTTATATTCTTGTACATGGGATCAGTATTATACTAGTTATATTCTTATACATAGGAGCAGTATTATAGTAGTTATATTCTTGTACATAGGGGGCAATATTATAGTAGTTATATTCTTGTATATAGGAGCAGTTTATAGTAGTTATATTCTTGTACATAGGGGCAGTATTATAGTAGTTATATTCTTGTATATAGGAACAGTTTATAGTAGTTATATTCTTGTACATAGGAGGTAGTATTATAGTAGTTATATTCTTCTACATAGGAGGTAGTATTATAGTAGTTATATTCTTGTACATAGAAGTAGTATTATAGTAGCTATATTCTTGTACATAGGAGCAGTATTATAGTAGTTATTTTCTTGTACATAGGAGTAGTATTATAGTAGTTATATTCTTGTACATAGGGGGCAGTATTATAGTAGTTATATTCTTGTACATAGGGGCAGTATTATAGTAGTTATATTCTTGTACATAGGAGCAGTATTATAGTAGTTATATTCCTGTACATAGGAGGCAGTATTATAGTAGTTATATTCTTGTACATAGGAGCAGTATTATAGTAGTTATATTCTTGTACATAGGGGCAGTATTATAGTAGTTATATTCTTGTACATAGGAGCAGTATTATAGTAGTTATATTCTTCTACACAGGAGCAGTATTATAGTAGTTATATTCTTGTACATAGGAGGTAGTATTATAGTAGTTATATTCTTGTACATAGGGGGCAGTATTATAGTAGTTATATTCTTGTAAATAGGAGTAGTATTATAGTAGTTATATTCTTGTACATAGGGGTAGTATTATAGTAGTTATATTCTTGTACATAGGAGTAGTATTATAGCAGTTATATTCTTGTACATAGGAGCAGTATTATAGTAGTTATATTCTTGTACATAGGAGGTAGTATTATAGTAGTTATATTCTTGTACATAGGGGGCAGTATTATAGTAGTTATATTCTTGTACATAGGAGCAGTATTATAGTAGTTATATTCTTGTACATAGGAGCAGTATTATAGTAGTTATATTCTTGTACATAGGAGGTAGTATTATAGTAGTTATATTCTTGTACATAGGGGGCAGTATTATAGTAGTTATATTCTTGTACATAGGAGCAGTATTATAGTAGTTATATTCTTGTACATGGGAGTAGTATTATAGTAGTTATATTCTTGTACATAGGTGCAGTATTATAGTAGTTATATTCCTGTACATAGGAGGCAGTATTATAGTAGTTATATTCTTGTACATAGGAGCAGTATTATAGTAGTTATATTCTTGTACATAGGGGCAGTATTATAGTAGTTATATTCTTGTACATAGGAGCAGTATTATAGTAGTTATATTCTTGTATATAGGAGCAGTTTATAGTAGTTATATTCTTGTACATAGGGGCAGTATTATAGTAGTTATATTCTTGTATATAGGAGCAGTTTATAGTAGTTATATTCTTGTACATAGGGGCAGTATTATAGTAGTTATATTCTTGTATATAGGAGCAGTTTATAGTAGTTATATTCTTGTACATAGGGGCAGTATTATAGTAGTTATATTCTTGTACATAGGAGGTAGTATTATAGTAGTTATATTCTTGTACATAGGGGGCAGTATTATAGTAGTTATATTCTTGTATATAGGGGGCAGTATTATAGTAGTTATATTCTTGTAAATAGGAGTAGTATTATAGTAGTTATATTCTTGTACATAGGGGTAGTATTATAGTTGTTATATTCTTGTACATAGGAGTAGTATTATAGCAGTTATATTCTTGTACATAGGGGGCAGTATTATAGTAGTTATATTCTTGTACATAGGAGCAGTATTATAGTAGTTATATTCTTGTACATAGGAGCAGTATTATAGTAGTTATATTCTTGTACATAGGAGGTAGTATTATAGTAGTTATATTCTTGTACATAGGGGGCAGTATTATAGTAGTTATATTCTTGTACATAGGAGCAGTATTATAGTAGTTATATTCTTGTACATGGGAGTAGTATTATAGTAGTTATATTCTTGTACATAGGTGCAGTATTATAGTAGTTATATTCTTGTACATAGGAGCAGTATTATAGTAGTTATATTCTTGTACATAGGGGCAGTATTATAGTAGTTATATTCTTGTACATAGGAGCAGTATTATAGTAGTTATATTCTTGTATATAGGAGCAGTTTATAGTAGTTATATTCTTGTACATAGGGGCAGTATTATAGTAGTTATATTCTTGTATATAGGAGCAGTTTATAGTAGTTATATTCTTGTACATAGGGGCAGTATTATAGTAGTTATATTCTTGTATATAGGAGCAGTTTATAGTAGTTATATTCTTGTACATAGGGGCAGTATTATAGTAGTTATATTCTTGTATATAGGAACAGTTTATAGTAGTTATATTCTTGTACATAGGGGCAGTATTATAGTAGTTATATTCTTGTACATAGGAGCAGTATTATAGTAGTTATATTCTTGTACATAGGAGTAGTATTATAGTAGTTATATTCTCGTACATAGGAGTAGTATTATAGCAGTTATATTCTTGTACATAGGGGGCAGTATTATAGTAGTTATATTCTTGTACATAGGAGCAGTATTATAGTAGTTATATTCTTGTACATAGGGGCAGTATTATAGTAGTTATATTCTTGTACATAGGAGCAGTATTATAGTAGTTATATTCTTGTATATAGGAGCAGTTTATAGTAGTCATATTCTTGTACATAGGGGCAGTATTATAGTAGTTATATTCTTGTATATAGGAGCAGTTTATAGTAGTTATATTCTTGTACATAGGGGCAGTATTATAGTAGTTATATTCTTGTATATAGGAGCAGTTTATAGTAGTTATATTCTTGTACATAGGGGCAGTATTATAGTAGTTATATTCTTGTATATAGGAACAGTTTATAGTAGTTATATTCTTGTACATAGGGGCAGTATTATAGTAGTTATATTCTTGTACATAGGAGCAGTATTATAGTAGTTATATTCTTGTACATAGGAGTAGTATTATAGTAGTTATATTCTCGTACATAGGAGTAGTATTATAGCAGTTATATTCTTGTACATAGGGGGCAGTATTATAGTAGTTATATTCTTGTACATAGGAGCAGTATTATAGTAGTTATATTCTTGTACATAGGAGTAGTATTATAGTAGTTATATTCTTGTACATAGGAGCAGTATTATAGTAGTTATATTCTTGTACATAGGAGGTAGTATTATAGTAGTTATATTCTTGTACATAGGAGTAGTATTATAGCAGTTATATTCTTGTACATAGGGGGCAGTATTATAGTAGTTATATTCTTGTACATAGGAGCAGTATTATAGTAGTTATATTCTTGTACATAGGATCAGTATTATAGTAGTTATATTCTTGTACATTGGAGCAGTATTATAGTAGTTATATTCTTGTACATAGGAGCAGTTTATAGTAGTTATATTCTTGTACACAGGGGTAGTATTATAGTAGTTATATTCTTGTACATAGGAGCAGTATTATAGTAGTTATATTCTTCTACATAGGGGCAGTATTATATTAGTTATATTCTTGTACATAGGAGCAGTATTATAGTAGTTATATTCTTGTACATAGGAGCAGTATTATAGTAGCTATATTCTTGTACATAGGAGCAGTATTATAGTAGTTATATTCTTGTACATAGGAGCAGTATTATAGTAGTTCTATTCTTGTACATAATGGCAGTATTATAGTAGTTATATTCTTGTACATAGGAGGTAGTATTATAGTAGTTATATTCTTGTACATAGGGTGCAGTATTATAGTAGTTATATTCTTGTACATAGGATCAGTATTATAGTAGTTATATTCTTGTACATTGGAGCAGTATTATAGTAGTTATATTCTTGTATATAGGAGCAGTTTATAGTAGTTATATTCTTGTACACAGGGGTAGTATTATAGTAGTTATATTCTTGTACATAGGAGCAGTATTATAGTAGTTATATTCTTCTACATAGGGGCAGTATTATATTAGTTATATTCTTGTACATAGGAGCAGTATTATAGTAGTTATATTCTTGTACATAGGAGCAGTATTATAGTAGCTATATTCTTGTACATAGGAGCAGTATTATAGTAGTTATATTCTTGTACATAGGAGCAGTATTATAGTAGTTCTATTCTTGTACATAATGGCAGTATTATAGTAGTTATATTCTTGTACATAGGAGGTAGTATTATAGTAGTTATATTCTTGTACATAGGGTGCAGTATTATAGTAGTTATATTCTTGTACATAGGAGTAGTATTATAGTAGTTATATTCTTGTACATAGGAGTAGTATTATAGTAGTTATATTCTTGTACATAGGAGCAGTATTATAGTAGTTATATTCTTGTACATAGTAGTATTATAGTAGTTATATTCTTGTACATAGGAGCAGTATTATAGTAGTTATATTCTTGTACATAGGAGCAGTATTATAGTAGATATATTCTTGTACATAGGGGGAAGTATTATAGTAGTTATATTCTTGTACATAGGAGCAGTATTATAGTAGTTATATTCTTGTACATAGGAGCAGTATTATAGTAGTTATATTCTTGTACATAGGAGTAGTATTATAGTAGTTATAGTCTTGTACATAGGAGCAGTATTATAGTAGTTATATTCTTGTACATAGGAGTAGTATTATAGTAGTTATATTCTTGTACATAGGAGGTAGTATTATAGTAGTTATATTCTTGTACATAGGAGCAGTATTATAGTAGTTATATTCTTGTACATAGGAGCAGTATTATAGTAGTTATATTCTTGTACATAGGAGTAGTATTATAGTAGTTATATTCTTGTACACAGGAGCAGTATTATAGTAGTTATATTCTTGTACACAGAAGCAGTATTATAGTAGTTATATTCTTGTACGTAGGAGTAGTATTATAGCAGTTATATTCTTGTACATAGGGGGCAGTATTATAGTAGTTATATTCTTGTACATAGGAGCAGTATTATAGTAGTTATATTCTTGTACATAGGAACAGTATTATAGTAGTTATATTCTTGTACATAGGAGCAGTATTATAGTAGTTATATTCTTGTACATAGGAGCAGTATTATAGTAGTTATATTCTTGTACATAGGAGTAGTATTATAGTAGTTATATTCTTGTACATAGGAGCAGTATTATAGTAGTTATATTCTTGTACATAGGAGTAGTATTATAGTAGTTATATTCTTGTATATAGGAGGTAGTATTGTAGTAGTTATATTCTTGTACATAGGAGCAGTATTATAGTAGTTATATTCTTGTACATAGGAGGTAGTATTATAGTAGTTATATTCTTGTACATAGGGAACAGTATTATAGTAGTTATATTCTTGTACATAGGAGCAGTATTATAGTAGTTATATTCTTGTACATAGGAGCAGTATTATAGTAGTTATATTCTTGTACATAGGAGGTAGTATTATAGTAGTTATATTCTTGTACATAGGAGCAGTATTATAGTAGTTATATTCTTGTACATAGGGGCAGTATTATAGTAGTTATATTCTTGTACATAGGAGCAGTATTATAGTAGTTATATTCTTGTACATAGGAGGCAGTATTATAGTAGTTATATTCTTGTACATAGGGGCAGTATTATAGTAGTTATATTCTTGTACATAGGAGCAGTATTATAGTAGTTATATTCTTGTACATAGGAGCAGTATTATAGTAGTTATATTCTTGTACATAGGAGGTAGTATTATAGTAGTTATATTCTTGTACATAGGAGGCAGTATTATAGTAGTTATATTCTTGTACATAGGGGCAGTATTATAGTAGTTATATTCTTGTACATAGGAGGTAGTATTATAGTAGTTATATTCTTGTACATAGGAGGTAGTATTATAGTAGTTATATTCTTGTACATAGGGGGCAGTATTATAGTAGTTATATTCTTGTACATAGGAGTAGTATTATAGTAGTTATATTCTTGTACATAGGAGCAGTATTATAGTAGTTATATTCTTGTACATAGGAGCAGTATTATAGTAGTTATATTCTTGTACATAGTAGTATTATAGTAGTTATATTCTTGTACATAGGAGCAGTATTATAGTAGTTATATTCTTGTACATAGGGGGCAGTATTATAGTAGTTATATTCTTGTATATAGGGGGCAGTATTATAGTAGATATATTCTTGTATATAAGGGGCAGTATTATAGTAGTTATATTCTTGTACATAGGAGCAGTATTATAGTAGTTATATTCTTGTACATAGGAGTAGTATTATAGTAGTTATATTCTTGTACATAGGAGTAGTATTATAGTAGTTATATTCTTGTACATAGGAGTAGTATTATAGTAGTTATATTCTTGTACATAGGAGCAGTATTATAGTAGTTATATTCTTGTACATAGGGGGCAGTATTATAGTAGTTATATTCTTGTATATAGGGGGCAGTATTATAGTAGATATATTCTTGTATATAAGGGGCACTGTTCTGGTGATATTACTATGTATAGTGTTTAGTTTCTTCACCTGTCACATTAATATCTCTCGTGCCTGGAATTATCCTATAAATAACATTTTTCTGGTAATTTGGGGTTATTCGATGGTAAGCTCATCGTCTGTGACTAAGTAATTCTGGGAATAGCATCGCGTCAAACCTCACGCAGCGCCTAATAACGGCAGGCACGCGGTCTTCTCGTCTCTGTGTAATTAGTCATTGCGCGCGGCGACTGTATTGTTGTATTTAAGGCGTCCTTCTCTAAACAATGGCTTCCTTCTTTTTACGAAATCTGCTGTAACATTGTAACAGGTCGCTGTGACAGGTATTCGTTTTAACCCCCTCCGGCTGGTTAATGGAAACTTGCGGCGGTTGCCAGTGGAATGATGTAGTATTTCATATAAACATGTTCTTATGACAGCAGACGGCCTCAGTATCAAAATATATTATCCGCTATTTCCTTGCGCCGGGCTGTGAATGAGGCAGTGTGTGATCCTGGCTCCACCGCGCTCCATCTGCTTCAGACCCATTTTTATTTTACTGCTGGTAATAGAGCGATTCTTCCAGTATAAACACGGCTAATTGGGGGAGGACAGGGCGAAATGTTTGTTTGCCCCCCATGAAGCCCCCGAAGGTTGTGAGGTCATAAATGTTGACTTATCTATTGTATACGTAGAATGGGGTCACAGTGTGACTTTTCAATAGTCGTATGCCTGCGTTTATATTGTTGGGGGTTGTACTAGAG
The DNA here is from genome assembly GCA_947044405.1 of Leptodactylus fallax. NCBI lineage: Eukaryota > Metazoa > Chordata > Amphibia > Anura > Leptodactylidae > Leptodactylus > Leptodactylus fallax. The sequence goes on from CAMRHE010000418.1 coordinate 1,555,153, forward strand.
CATTAGATTTGTATACTTTATGACCGTCATACCCCCCCCCCCCATCTATACTTATATATGTATACAGTGAATATAGCCTTTTGTATCTGTCCTCCCATCGTTTTTCTGCACCTGAGCATTCACCTGTCATGGCTGGACCTAAAACATGGGAAGTTCTGATTGATTTGGTTTGTGAATGGAATGCAAGAGCTACAGTGGAGACTGACACTTATAATGTAGTAGTGGAGAGGGAAAGATTACTATATAAAATAAAAAAAACATTTATACTCCCCTCCTATGGACATCATGACGCTTGGCGGGCTGATGCCACCGCTGAGGCCCAATCACATGACGTCACAGAAGAGCGCACGGAGGAAGAAGACACAGAAAGAGGTGTTGGAAAGTAAGTACAAATGGTGCACAATTGTCCCTGCTGCCTGCACAAGAGCATACTGGTGCACAATCATCCCTGCTGCCTGCAGAAGAGCACACTGGTGCACAGTTGTCCCTGCTTCCAGTATAAGAGCACGTTGGTGCACAATCACTCCTGCTGCCTGCACAAGAGCACGCTGGTGCACAATCATCCCTGCTGCCTGCACAAGAGCACGCTGGTGCACAATCATCCCTGCTGCCTGCACAAGAGCATACTGGTGCACAATCATCCCTACTGTCTGCACAAGAGCATACTGGTGCACAATCATCCCTGCTGCCTGCACAACAGCATGCTGGTGCACAATCATCCCTGCTACCTGCACAAGAGCATACTGGTGCACAATCATCCCTTCTGCCTGCACAAGAGCATGCTGGTGCACAATCATCCCTGCTGCCTGCACAAGAGCATGCTGGTGCACAATCATCCCTGCTGCCTGCACAAGAGCACACTGGTGCACAGTTGTCCCTGCTTCCAGTATAAGAGCACGTTGGTGCACAATCACTCCTGCTGCCTGCACAAGAGCACACTGGTGCACAATCATCCCTGCTGCCTGCACAAGAGCACGCTTGTGCACAATCATCCCTGCTTCCTGCACAAGAGCATACTGGTGCACAATCATCCCTGCTACCTGCACAAGAGCATGCTGGTGCACAATCATCCCTGCTGCCTGCACAAGAGCATGCTGGTGCACAATCATCCCTGCTTCCTGCACAAGAGCATACTGGTGCACAATCATCTCTACTTCCTGCACAAGAGCATGCTGGTGCACAATCATCCCTGCTGCCTGCACAAGAGCATGCTGGTGCACAATCATCCCTGCTGCCTGCACAAGAGCATACTGGTGCACAATCATCTCTGTTTCCTGCACAAGAGCATGCTGGTGCACAATCATCCCTGCTTCGTGCACAAGAGCATGCTGGTGCACAATCATCCCTGCTTCCTGCACAAGAGCATGCTGGTGCACAATCATCCCTGCTTCCTGCACAAGAACATGCTGGTGCACAATCATCACTGCTTCCTGCACAAGAGCATGCTGGTGCACAATCATCCCTGCTTCCTGCACAAGAGCATGCTGGTGCACAATCATCCCTGCTGCCTGCACAAGAGCACACTGGTGCACAGTTGTCCCTGCTTCCAGTATAAGAGCACCTTGGTGCACAATCATTCCTGCTGCCTGCACAAGAGCATGCTGGTGCACAATCATCCCTGCTGCCTTTAGTGTAAGGTGTAAAGGTATAAGAGTACGTGCATCCGAGTCCTAGAGTATAATAATCACAGGCCCAATTATTTTTTACACCTCCGCTGGGCCTCCGATTATTGGTTGTGAAGAGACCCTCGAGTAATGGTATGTGGGTGGCAAACCTCAAAAATCTTGGATTCAGCTGAACCCAAAATTTTTGGTAAGCGTGATTCATTATGAGCAGGTTGAATCATCTCTACTTCTGATATATTGCCTAACCAGCGGCGTGCACATAGTGGCTCCATTTTACTAGGACACTTGCTCTCTTAATCGGAGGTATGAGGTGCATATTTCGACTTTCTGGCATTCCATTCATACAGATCATTGATTCCTTCGATGGGAAGATCTGTCCACCTCCAGAGATATCAGACCTTCTACAGTTCTGCTGCTTTAGACCTCAAGCTTCATGCTTCTAGTTTCTTGGATTTTCCGCTGTGGTCTTGTGGTTTACGTCTTTTTATGTAACACTTATTTTTTCCATTACTATTGCATGCACTTTTCTTAGTTAGTGGCGGTCTGTGCTGCCGCCTGGCACTAGAAACCTCTCTTAATAGAGACTCTAGTGATCAGAGACCTGGTGCAGGTAAGGTGGGCAGTGATGTCATTGTTCTTCTTACATCAGCCAATGGGCATCTATGATCTGCTGGAGAGAATGATTGGGAAGGGAGCCGATAGTTGTATCCAGGTCCTGAGGTTGCAGATACACTAGAAAGTGGTGTGAACCCTGGGAGGACCAGTACAGGACCCTTTCTGCAGTTAAGGTGGTCCTGTATACACTTGCTTCATGGCACATGAGGTTTTGAAATGAGAAGAAAAAACTTCTAGGAGAAGAAAGAAAAATGTATAAGTAAAAATTGGCATGGCATGATGAATATGTAGACGGAGAATGTAACCTTCAAGATAATGTAACCGCCATGCTGTGTCCTGTTACTGATAACCATCAAGCTGTGTGGCCATCAGACACTGTAACCACAATGATGTGTAGCATTACTTGCGACTGCTAAGCAATGTACCAATCAGAGACTGTTACCACCAAGCTGTGTGCCCATCAAAGACTTTAACCTCCATGCTATGTGCCCATCAGAGACTGTAACCGCCATGCTTTGTGCTTTTACTTGTAACTGCTAAGCTGTTTGCCCATCAGAAACTGTAACCACCATGCCAAGTGCCATTACTTGTAACCATCAAGTTGTTTACCCATAGGACACTGTAATCACCGTGCTGTATGCCATTACTTGTAACTGCCTAGATGTGTGCAACTGCACAACTATGCACCCATCAGAGGCTAAAACCACCATGCTGTGTCCCATTAATTGTAACCACCAAGCTGTGTGGCCATCAGAGACTGTAACCACCAAGCTATGTGGCCATCAGAGACTGTAACCACCATGCTGTGTGGCCATCAGAGACTGTAACCACCATGCTGTGTGGCCATCAGAGACTGTAACCACCATGCTGTATGCTATTACTTGTAACCACTATTCAGACCCCAGAGAATAATATGCGGAGGCCCAGGTGGAGGTGCGGTAAAATGATAAACTCTGATACTCTCCTTCTCTTACCTCTCCTGGGCTCCCTTGTGGCACTTGGTGCTCGAGCATGGTCCTCTTCAGACATTATCCAGTCTCTTTTGGTCTCTTGGGGGACATCACATGCCCCGGAAGACTGCTTAGGTCTATGATTGGGTTTTGGCAGTGACATGGGGTACGCCACCATCATGACGCTTTGACATCACCCAGAGTATAATAATGATTTGTGGTCTTTGAGTCTCAAAAATTTCAGCTTTGGCCGAATAAAAGAAAGAAATTCATAAAGAATGTGTCTTTTTAGAAATCAGTTCACTCATCTCTAAATGTTTATCTGGGGCACCAACATGAGACAAGAAGAACTTTTTGAATACAAATGTACGATCTATAGAATTGATTGTACCTTGTCTAGCTCCATCTTGTCTGCTAGGATGAGACCACCTTTATTCCACATCTGGTAGAGACCACCTTTATTCCAGAGGCCTCTGTGGACTGCAGAAGGGTTCTTTAAGACATCTCAGAACAGTTACTTAATTTCGAGTGTCTAGAACGAGGAGTTTCTGGTTTCAATAAGAGGCTTCTTTGCTTGGATGTAAATGATGGTGTGTGATGGACAGCACGTTACCAACAAACAGCCCTAATGGGGAAATTAATTCCATTAAAAACATGCATCATTCCAGGGGAAACTGATGGGACGCAAGGAGCAGATTTCATGCAGCAGAGAAATTGGCAGAACTTGTGGAACGTTTGCTCTTCAAACAGCATTAAGAGGCGGTCAATTAGTCAGTGCTGTGTTCTCGGTATCATGTTTTGGATGGCATTTGGCAATCTGGGATTTACTTGAGTCAATCTAATTTTTTTTTTTATTAAGAATTGCAGTGGAATTTATTGTCGGGATTGGCACGTTGGCACCTCCTTGTCACGCCAGGTTTGTTAAAACTGGAAAGTACAAATGGCATGAGGAGAAGTGCTTCATAAATTGAAACCTAATGCACTAGAAGAATAGGGGAGCTATTGAGGGGCTTGTATAATTTAGAGTCACTTGTAATCACCATTATGTGGACTCCAGGCCTCCCAGACTGAGCTAACTGAGCTACGTCCTGTAATGAGGTGCAGCCATGGGAAAGATACTCTAACAAAAAGAAGTGAACTTAAATATTACTGTCTCCAAGAAGCTATTCGAGGGCAGGGTGGTGTAATGTACAAGCTGAACACCTAGTGCTAGTCAAGGTCAGGATGGTGTAACGTCTAAGCTGGATCTCCTGTGCTAGTCAAGGTCAGGATGGTGTAACATCCAAGCTGGATCTCCAACGCTAGTCAAGGGTAAGGTTTTGCAATGTTCAAGCTGGACCTCCAGTTGGGTTGGGTAGTGTAATATCCATGCTGGATCGCCGGCGTTCGTTAACGACAGGATGTTGTAATTACCAAGCTGGATCGCCAGTACTAGTCAAGGTCATGTAATGTCCAAGGCAGACTTCTAGTACTAGTCAAAAGTAGGGTGGTGCAATGTCCAAGCTGTTCCTCCAGTGCTAATCAAGAACAGGGTGATATAATGTCCAAGCTGGATCTTCAGTGCTAGTCAAGGGCAGGGTGTTGTAATATCCAAGTTGGATCGCCAGTGCTTGTCAATGTCAAGATCATGTATTGTCCAAGACTGACTTCTAGTACTAGTCAAAGGCATGGTGATGTAATGTCCTAGCTGCTCCTCTACTGCTAGTCAAGAGCAAGATGGTGTAATGTCCAAGTTAGACCTCTGGTGCTAGTCAAGGGCAGGGTGATGAAATGACCAAGATGGATCTCCAGTGCTAGTCAAGAATAGGGCGGTGTAATGTCCAAGCTGGACTTTCAGTGATGGTAAACAACACGGTGGAGTAATGTCCAAGTTGGACCTCCAGTGCTAGTCAAGGGCAGGGTGGTATAATGTCTAAGCTGGTCAATGCTAGGGCTGAGAACTTCACCCATAATTCTTACAAGAAATTCAAAATTGTTAGATCACCATCAGAACCAAGCCTTAACATTCATAGATATGATGCGTATAGCTCTGTTACATTTCAAACAAGAGAACAGAGGTGCAGAGTCTACAGAACCTTCTTGTTCTTCTGGAAAGAGGTCATGGTCTCCAGAGTAATTACCATAGAAGAATTAGTAGTACACTGCTAAGTGCATAAGTCAGGAAAGAAGACAGGGAATGGAGATTGTCAAGGATTGACAAACCACAGAATAAGATGAAGACATTATCTGAAATTAAAAAAAATCTAAGGTCATAACTTTACCGGCTGATGAATTCAAAGGCGTAAGATGTAGGCAACGTCCAGGAGAAAGGCTAAGGTCAGGATCAAAGACAGAGAAATAGTATCAAACTGGCTTAGAAGGATAGTACCTTATACACAGAAAAAATATATGGTTGGATCTTTACTGATATGGTCAATTTGGGGATGTCAGTTTTCAAAGACACAATTGGTTTGGCACTGGCTAGACTGGGGAGCAACATGTAAGGAATTCCCTTACCTCCCAAAAGGTGGTATAGACTCCAAATTGTGTAATCAGGAATGAAGTCATGGGTCATTGACAGGTGAGCGGTCAGGATACAACAGGGTAAAGAAGCCAAGGGTCACAGCAAGACTTAGGACAGCAGTTACCAGATGAACAAACCCGAGGCTTAGGCAGAAGCGATTTTCAGGAGCAAGGCTAAGATCTAGGTCAGTCAGGATCAGGGCAAGTAGCACAAGAAAGGAGAGCCAGGAAAGGGAATAAACCACTCTCAGCTGTCAAGGAATCCATGGTGGCCATTCCTTCAAGTTGGCCACCAGTCCCAATGTGGAGGAGAGCTATGGCCAATTTAACATGGCCACGACAGAAGACAGGCGATTTTGGGAGCAGGAGAAGCACAGGAAGAGTTGTCCAGTTGGAGCAGCAGGCACTTCCATGTGACCACTGTAAGTTCATCACTACGGGCTGCAAGGTACCTAAGATGGTTTGTCGATCCTTATGGAAATGGCAGGACTGGTAGTGTACTGTATAAGAACTTTGGTCAACTGAACTGAGCTCTTGGCTTTCAAGTTCGATGGCCACCTTCTTTCATAGACTTCATCGACCATTTGAATGTTTTTTGAGTGGTGGACCAGATACCCATGAGTCACGTCTGAGCGTGACAGATCCAAACCCATGTAATTTTGAGTACATGCAGAGGAGAGCAGTGTAGTATTGAATTTGGACTCCATAAGCTACCATACCTGTAGTACTACGCATACTGTGAATCATGTCCTAGGACGGAGCTTATTGCTTCATGAGGATAGGGTTACTCAGCATTTCCTGCTCTGCTTTCATTCCGGTGATACATCTGGGGTTATTAATCTATATGCACGTGGTAGTGGTGGTGATGGAGGTCAAGATATATATTTTCATTTCCTGTAGTAAACCTAGATAGGGTAATGGAATCTCATCTGCACATGGGCTGCCGGTGACCAGACAGGTTTTTGGATAGTATTTTTGCTGAGTTGATCTGGTCTTTTTTAGAGGAAGAGAGTCATTACGTTGGGTCATTAACCAAGGATCATCGTCAGGTCCCGCGAATATATTTGGACTTGTCTCTTGCAGCCAATCATTCATCCCCCAAGTGACCCCGTCCTAATTGAGTAAATGATAATACACAGCTGTCCATCTCCTAACCTAATAAACAATGGTCACCGAATAATCTGTTTTCCATATTGCATGAAGTCATGGGAGGATTTCGAGCTTAGGTCATTTTGGAATAGACCTTTAGCTGCGTCTCTTAAAGGGGTTAAGGTGGACCATCAAGCGGGAGAACGTGTCTCTTCACAAAGCACTCGACCCATCTCCTCCGGTTGGATCCAGCTATCTGCCATTTCTCAGCAACGGAACACAAATAACAATCCCCTAGACGTCAAGACGTCTGGAGCTTCTTACTATGAGAAATCCCGCACACCTGCTAGTGTCCACCCTATCATAAAACATCCCAAACAACTGTAAACATCCATATCTCTTCCTAACAACTGTCACACCAAGAATTCATTATCTCTTCTCCGAATTACGAGCTTTCTTCAACCTGGAGCCGCCACCATGACAATGTTTATCAGTGTTTGCTCTCCATGACAGTGATGTCATGGTCTTCTGATGTCATCGTACTTTCCAATGTTATAGACTATGTTTTCTATGGAGCCATTAATAGTTACATAGTTCACATTGTGGTCACACTTTGACTTGTGTTGTATCTCCCGATGACCTTCATTTTCAATGGTTGACCCATCTACAACGTTGTTACAAAAAGAATCAGGTTATACAAGCTGCTATAGTGCCCATTTCAAGGGTTCCCCAGGTGCTGATGGCCTATCCTTAGGATAGGTCATTAATGTTTGATCAGTGGGGGACCCACACCCAGGACACCCAATGATCAGCTGTTCCAAAAGGAAGGAAGCCCTGGCGAATGCTGTGGTCTCTTCCCTGTGTTGATGACATCATATCATCAGTCACATGGTACAGCAGCAGCTCAGTCCTATTCAAGTGAATACAGCTAAGCTGCAATACCATCCACAACCACTATACATTGTATGGCGTTGTGCTTGATATTCCTTAAAGAGGCCACAGCACCTAAACACTACAGTCTCTTAAACCAGCTGATCTGTAGGGGTCCTTGGTGTTAGACACCCGCCAATTATATATTGATGACCTATGACCAAGAAATCCCTTTTAGAGGGGATCTTTGACCAGATCAGCAGGCTCTTACTTTGTTCAATAGGTATCACCCCCAATGATTCTGGCATAATTTTTTTCTAGCCCCCACCAGTTTCAGTCCCCAATATACGAATTAGACTTCCTACTGTCAGATGGGCGGGTCCCAGACTATTTACTCCATTCAAGACCACCTGCCTGACAGCACAGAGTCTAATTAGCATATTCGCTTCTAAAACTAACTGCACTGATTGCTCAGAAACGGTCGGGACTATTGAAAGATGCAAAGACTTGTAGTTGCTGAAGGTGGGGAAAGGTCCTCTTTAAGAAGAGGGGCCAAGGTCAGATTTTTCCTGTCCATCTTTCTCATGGGTGATGTGAACCATGAGGAATTCTCTTTCCACTGTACGCTGCGGCGTCTTCAACCAACTGGTCAGTGGGGGTTCTAGGCGTCGGACCCCCACTGATCACATATTGATGACCTATTCAGAAGGTAGGTCATCAGTATATAGGTCCCAGAAAACCCCATTAAGAAGAGTGGCTGTGCCCAGATTTTTCCTCTCCATCTTTCGATAGAGGTGACACATGCGCTACGAAGAGAGAGACCTAGTGTGGAACCAAAAGAAGAGCCAGAAAAAGAGGACTTGGAGACATGGAGCCATATTGACAGAGCAGAACCAGAATGCCAGGTCAGTAGCCATTGAAATTGTGGACCCTGAAGAACTGGAGCCCAAACTGCAGGTACCAGAGCACTACTGTGACCTCAGACATTGGGTCAGTGGTAAAGAGCACCACGGGTACCAATGGTATGACTGACAGTGGTCTTCTTGGTTGCTGTGCATTTGACAGTGGCAAAAACCAGATTGTGGAGTCAGGATAATGCGGACACCAGTACACAACGTCAAATCAGAAGATGTGGTCAGTTAGGTAGAAGATCAGGGCAGACAAGTTCTTGCAATATGAGGATCCAGGAAACAGCAGGAGAAACACCTTAGCACTTTCTTGGACCCTTATGGAACCTATTGCTCCAGCACTGGAGTAACTGGAGGATTTCCGAGCCAGTCTTGATGGCATCATCATTAGACGCTGCTCAAGGAATGATCTAGTGTTCCATGGCGAGAGACTACAAAGCAGAAAGGGTAAAACATGACTGGGTGTGATCGAGGAATGGAGACAGAAGAGTATCGCTGAGCCAGATTACAATGCAATTAGTAGAGCAGGATTTGTAACGAAGACTTGAAACAATGGCGTCTTATCTGTGGGGAAGACAGGAGCTGCAGTGATGACACGGTGGGCAGAGAATGTGACACCAACCTTCTTCTGTATAATGATGACCTGTGTCAACTTTGTCTCCTTCTTGGTATCCTAGTTCTGATGTCACCTTTAGGGGTTCGTTTGGAGGATAAGACTTGGAGGCCAACTTGAAGAAGTAATAAAGGAAAGAGTTGTCTTATTACACCATGATGATATCCATGGTTATCGGGATGTACAGATCTTGACTTGAGTGTAGACTGATTTTTGTTTTTGCCTATTTTTGTAAAGCTATGTGGGGAGTTGAGCAATACCATGAAATATCCATCACGTTGATAGCAGACATCTGGATTTCAGGCTCAATTGTATCCCAAAATAGACAGATAAGTAGATAAAATATGATCCCTGAATCATAGAAGTAATCGGCCTCTGCAGGAATCAGACCTCCTGGGTGGTTCAGAAGAAGCCAAGAAGACAACGCTACTCATCGATGATGTCACCAATAATTGGTCCAATGAGATTTTCCCACTATTAATAGTAGGTAGAGTAAATGATGGGGTAGTTCCCTAATGGTATTCCCTTCCAGTGGATTGCTCTGTTATTCCCAGTGTCGCGAGTTCTGCCAGGGACATCGCCATATCTAGCGTCTTGGATATAAGAGTTGCTTTCTGTGACTCGAGTATATTATCTGGCAACATGGTCGCATTGCTTAAATATGTCCTCCAGCCAGGAAAAATCTGCTCTTGTGTGAACCCTCAGGGCAGAGTCACACGTAATTTGGAGAGAGATTTGAGGTGGTCTTCCACCTCAAAATCCTGTCCTAAAACCAACATTGAAGTTGAACCTCGGCTTTCCACCATGGGTTTGCTCGGGTGATTATTTTCATATACATTGGGGCTACTCAAGTGCGAGGTCTTGTACTGCAGTTTCCATGAAGATTCACCAGTGTAAACCAGGGCAAGATCGAGCAGGATGGAGAAGCACCAATGGGAGGAATATTCGGCTGATTTTTGGAGAGGACTTGGAGGCCACCAGTAATTCCTTTCCAAGTTATGCTGTGTGAACATACCTTAAGTAATTGCCCCGAGTACTCATTAGATATTGTCTCGAAATTACAGTCATTAATATGTGATTGTTGGGGGTCCAACAAACGGGACCCTCGCCGATCAGCTGTTTGAAGAGGCTGCAGCACTCTTGAGGGCTCTGTCCTCTTTCCTGTGCCGATGATATTACATTAACTGGTCACATGGTACTACAGCAGCAGCTCAGTCCCATTCAAGTAAATGATCTGCAATACCAAGCACAGTCACTTGTGTACGGCACTGTCCTTGGTGTTCAGTATAAGGGCTGCAGTACTCACCCTAACTCTGCGGACTCTTCAACCAGCTTATCGGCCGGGACACTAGATGTTGAATATTGACCCTTTCTCTGCTTTTCTTGCGTTCTCATGCAGCTCCTCTTCCCCTCTCACAGCATGAGAGAAGCTGCAGCTACATCGCCCTCCTTTCTGATCAGTATTTACTGTAGAGAGCATTGAAGGGATTTCTATTTGGTGAAAATTGTGCCAAAATTATACAAAAAGGAGACTGTAAATAATAGTTTTTGGCGTGGAATAATAGACTATGGTTATCTTTATTCGACCCCATGTAGCGCAGTCATAGAGGGTAATGTAAGTCAGTCCTGTTCTTTCTCAAACCTGCCATGAATGTTGCAGAGCAAAATTAAAAATGGTGCATGTTTAGTAAATATGGTCTTGCACGTCTTGCACTAAACTTTCTGGTGTCTTCTGTTATGTATTTCATTGGGTTTGTTTTATGGTGGTGCATGATGGTCAGGACAGGAGTCGGTGTTGTGCAGACTACTCCAGGGCTGATATCAGGATTACATAGCTCTCCCCTTATGTCTTCTCAGAGTTTTTACATCTGACCTTTTGGGTCCCAATTCACACAGGATGCGCAATAAGCAGAAGCTTCCCACAGATAAAGTGCACGATGACCTAACCACAGGATGCCTCTCCAATGGATTAGATAATAAGGTCACTCAGATAATTTTGCTGATGGACGGACAGCTGCTTGTTATGTTTACTGCTCGGGGAATCGGCCGCTCAGGGCTATAAACAAGTCATGGAACAAGCCCAGCCTGGAAATAGCAGCAAGTGGACCAGAAGGAAGACTGTAGCAGCAGGCAACAAGGTTGGCAAAAAGTTTCCAGAAACGTCTCAAAAATGTGAAGTTATTACAGATCGTGATGTGAGAATTTTTGAATTCCAATATACACAGTTATGTTTCCAACCTGTGGCAAAACTACAACTGCCAGCATGTCCTTGCTTCACGACATTTTGAGAGTCACTGATATATATAGGTTTGTTCACACTAATGTTTTTGATTTTTCCATGCAGTCAGTTTCCACCACTGACCCTTAAACCCCCAACACAAAACCCTCAACCTCTGATATTCTGAGATAGGTCTTATGCACATGGCTGTGTTATGGTGTCTTTTTGTATGAAGTCTGAGACTACTAGCAAGACCTCCATTTACTTACCTCCAATTTAAGATGGTGGCATATGGACTATTTTGTCGTAATCCACCAGAAAACAAATTGTGACACGTTCCATCAGAATATATGGAGGTATGATGTAGCGTTACTTCTAGGGGAGAATATCTCTGTACATGGAGTCAACTGGGTCATCTCTCCATTGCCATACATGCTCCGTGCACAGGGCTCTGTCTTCTGCACGAGACCTTCATCTCTTCCTTCCATTCATGGTTAAGATGAACGTATTACGACTCCATTCAAGACTGAGGCTCCTCTGCATTGTGCAGTTGTGCCCCATTTTACCACAAGGATTGTCCTTGTGGGAAACTAACATTGGCTAATGTGACCTCATAAATTCATAGGTATGTGAAGTAGCTGCACAAGTCAACAGTGGTCAAGACCATGAAGAATGGAGATAGGTGACACCATGAGTTGGCACTATGGTTACTTTTTTTTATGACCAGGTCAAAATATAAGAATTTATCACAAAGAGTTGGTTTGAAGGGTATTAAAATTCCACCATGAAAATGGGAAAACTAAAAAGGAACTGATCTGTGATCAAAGACCTAGAAACTTTCTCTTCATCTTAGACAGACCTTGAGGATCACAGGTGGGAGCTTGTCTGATGTTCTCTCGTGGTAGAGTTACTTACTTCTTCTACTTTTGTCACCCAACTGGTTGATCATCTGGGTGTCTTGGTGTTACAGTTCTCTCTGGAGAAGCAGATCCTTTACGGTGAGTGGTCTGATGTTGAGTCAACTGAGATACCTACAGTAGTCTAAGAAATTCCCTGTTCTAGAACCTTATGTAGCACTACTATCTCCTGACTACGTACCTGTCTGCTGTTCCTGTCCTGCCTGTTACATATATCCGCCCTTGGCCTGATTCTGACTTCTGCACTTTTTCCTCATGCCCTTATCAGCTGCCTGTACCTGATCATTCTCTTGCCTGATACTTGGTGCTTCACATTCTTGGCCCACTGGGCCAGCTGCTACAAGTACCGGGATGACTTCAGAAAGTAGCAATCTGCAAGTCTTCCTGTCGCAAAGTCTAGATCCCTGTAAAATAGTGAATACTGGGAGACTGCTTAGACAACGTCCTTAAAGGTGGCCTAAATTCAAACCCTGTAGCGAAGGAACTCCACAACTGGCTGACTGTGACACTGTATCAACCTTCCCAGCTGGATCACCAGGTTACGGTCCAAGAGAAGTCACCAGTGTATGATGAGTGCAAACACAAAGTTTGGATCCAAAATGGAGGCAAAGTCAGTACAATGTCAAGGATGGTTACTGGGCGAATGGTCAAGATGCGACAAACTGGAGGATGAGATGACCTAATCAGAAGATGGACCATGGGTCAAAATCAGGAGGTTGGAGTAGAAGTACCAGTCAACAAATATGGAAGAGCAAGACCAAGACAGAATCCAGAGGCAAGGTCAGGGTGAAAATATAAGTTCGCTAACTTAGACTGAGGTGGACAACTGTCACATCTCACCACAAATGGCTTCTATAATCACGAATTTCTATCTAGGGTTTCATGGACAACCATGAGTCTGTAGGTAAAGCTTAGGATCATCACCATAATTGTGGTCGGTGGAAGATAAGCAGAAGGAACCGAGAAGCAGAACATTGTGTACTGGGTATAGTGGGTCACACTGGAATGTGAGCAGTACTTGGCCATTGGGATAACGTCATATAAACCTGTTATACAGAGATACATGTTCCAGTGTGAGAAAGCGATGTGTCAGACGTGCAGGCAGCAGCAGGGACGACGACGTTGGTAGCCAAGTCTGTCACAGATGGAAGCAGTAAGACACATTTGTTATGTGATAATGCTTAAAACCCGGCGTTGTTCACAGCTGTGGAGCGAAACTGGCGGCTGAGGCTCATCCGAATCCCCGGTGTTCTGGAGCGGAGCCCTGACATAATCAGCTGCAAGATTCATCTACAATGCTGGCAACCAGGGCAGACCTGGTACCAACAACCCCGGCCTGAGATATACAATGTCACAGAGATGTCATCACAATGAAGAAGACTCCCAACAGGTCCAGTAGTGGTGAACATGGTGGCTCAGGGGTTAGTGCTCTGCCCTGTACAGTTTGGGGTCTAATCAAACCAGAGCAACATCCATATGGACACCCTCTCATTACTCAGCTCCTCCACTGGCCACCTGTCGATGCTTGGAAGACACAGAAATTGTCTTAGGTGATGTTCTCATTCCCTGACAACAAGCAGAGATCTTATAAGTGTTTGTCTTTTACATACAAGACTGGACAATCCCTACACAGCTTCCTGCACTGTCCTCATGGACTGGGTAGGGTTGGAGATAATCTGATCTCAGTTGTCTAATTGTTAGATGCCCAGTGGTAATATCAAGGGAGAGGGCTCTATATGTCACCTCACTGATGCCACCACAAGTGGTGCTAATGGGTTGCCATGTCAGTTGAGGCCTAATGTGCACTGAGGGTCCTCCACCACCTTGGAGCCATAGGGGGCCTTCATCACCTTGGGAACATTGGGGGCCTCCACTAACTTGGGGATATGGGGAGCCTCTACCATCTTGGGAACATAAGAGGCCTCCACCAACTTGGGAATAGAGTGTCTCTACCACCTTGGGGACATAGCTAGATTCCACAACCTTGGAGACATAGGGGGGCTTCATCACCTTGGAAACGTTGGGGGTCACCACTACCTTGAGGTCATAAGAGACCTTCACCACCTTGCAGACATAGGGGTCTTTACCACCTTGGGGACATCGAGGACCTCCACCACCTTGGGAAGATAGGGGGTCTACACCACATTAGGGTCAAAAGGGACCTCTAACATCTTAAGGACATACTCTTTGGGGTCTACACTAGCTTAGGGACATATCAGGCTTACACCACCTTGGGAACATAGGGGACTCCACCAACTTGGGTGTTGGGAATCTTTACCACCTTCAGGACATAGATGGCCTCCACCACCTTGGAAACAGAGGGATTCTACACCACCTTGTGGACAAAGGGGGCCTCCACCACCTTAAATATATACTGTAGTGGTTCTACATCACCTTGGGAACATAGGGAGCCTCCACCATATTGGGGACATAGCCACTAAATTGGTGATATGGGGAACCTCTACCACCAAGAGTGTCTCTACAACTTTAGGTTCATAGCTGGCCTCCACCACCTTGAAAACATAGGGACTTCCACCCACTTGGGGATAGAAGCTATCTACCACATTGGGAACATAGGGAGTTTACAACACCTTGCGGACATAGGGGCCTCCACCACTTTGGGGACATAATGTAGAGGTTGTACACCACCTTGGGAACATAGGTGGTGTACAACTTGGTTATAGGGGGTCTCTACCATCTTGGGACAAAGCTGGCCTCCACTACCTTGCAGACATATGGGACCTCCACCACCTTGGGGACATTGGGGGCCTCTACCACCCACCCATATAAATTCCCACCTGAGAACAGGTGGAGAGGTGGTCAGGTTGGTGTATAGCTCCATATTGAAGTCTAAGAGTATGTTTACATGATGTTTATTTTTTACAGCAGAACTCCATCGCTGACTCTTGGCTTTTTGCAGTATATTTGCAGTTTTCCCTGCTGCAGATCTGCATGAAGATCAGCCCCATTGTCATTGGAGTTAATCTTCATATTTTCTGGCCAATATAATAATATAATTTTTTACAGGGCTCTACCAAAAGTGTTAATGTACTGTATGTGAACAAGGTTGAAAACCCTTTTATATACACGAAATAAGAATTTCACATGAAATCTGTACAAGAATTCTATAATGTGAACATAGCCTGAGAGGCAATGACTCGGTTGTCTCTGTAACTTCCATAGACTTCACTGGACAGGGCCATGTATTGGGTCGTAGAGATGGATCGGGGAACTCCTATATACAGTACTGTAAGTAGAACGTTCCGTAGCCGGACCACGTCTCCAGAAGATGACAACTATTGGACACTGGCTGCTTGTTGGCTTCCACTCCTGTAGCTCCTTTTTGCTGCTGGGATGTGCAGCGTGTGAGTCCGGCTCAGGAAGTGGTGACCTCACAGCTCATTTATTCAGGATATTAGAATGGACGGCCATGAAATTGCCCTGCAAGAGAACAAGAGTCTGTGAGCTCATGGTACATTCCAGACGCAAGTCCTTGGATTCTGGAGAGCTGAAGAATTCTGTGGATCATCACCCCCATCGTCATCACTCCGAGGCTACAGGTGCAACCATAGCCCGGTCTTATGTGTATTAGGATGGGGAGATCACGCACTTGGCACAGTACATGCACCCCAAATAATCCCTTAGAGAGACCATATACTGCCATATAGTGCCAAAATATAAATGACCTCCCCCCATGTTCAGCATTCATTCTGAAAATGTCTAAAGCTTCCCTGGTTCTACATCTAATGCTATTTTCTCTATGTTATAGATAGGATTCACATCAGCAGGGCTGGATCTAGAGAAAATGGGGCCCTGGGCCAAAAATCGATGTAGGAACACACTTCCATCCCAGGCTTGCCAATTTTTCTATATTGCACCAAAATAATATACAGTATCCAAATAATTCCTTAAAGAGACCATATCATACTGCCCTATAGTGCCAAAGTAATGTGTGGTACCCAAAGAATCCCTTAGAAAGGCCATGCCATACTGCCATATAGTGCTATAATAATAGGCACTGTCCCTATTATCCTTTAAAGGGACTACGTAATACTGTTATAGAGTGCCCTAAAAATGCAGTATCCAAATAATCCCTTAAAGAAACCATATCATACTGCCGTATCGTGCCATAATAATATACAGTACCCAAAGAATGCCTTAGAAAGACCATACCATACTGCCATATAATGCCATAATAATAGTCTGTATCCATATGATCCTTTAAAGGGACTACATAATACTGTTATAGAGTGCCCTAAAAATGCAGTCTCCAAATAATCCCTTAAAGACACCACATCATACTGCCCTATAGAGCCCAAATAATATACGGTTATCAAATATTTTCTTAAAAAGACCACATATACCGCCATATAGTGCCCTCATAATACTGCATGACATTACATCACCACTAGGAGGAGCCTACTGTTCTGTGTATGAACTTAATAATGACATGATATGCAGTAAGCTCCCTCAAGTGGTGACTGTAAAATAGGCAGTAAGCTCCCTCTAGTGGTGACTGCAGAATATGCAGTAAGCTCCCTCTAGTGGTGACTGCAGGTAGACAGATTCCTATCCTGTGACTCGATAGTTATGCAGAGGATTTGGAGCACTGTATCAGATAAAAAATCTCACAGCTATAATAAGCAGATGAAGTAAAGAAGCGATGAGATCTAGTAGTAAAATCCATAGGGTGTTGATAAGACATTTCTATAGGACGCCCAGTAGGACACTAATCACACTGATATATATGTGCCGCCTGGCAGGGGATCTAGCGCCATCTATATATCACAGTGTGACAACTGAGCCCTACAGATACTGCAGAGATGTGGCTTGGTACGCCTGGAGTGCTCTGGCTGGGTGTGGATCTTGCTTGTCCGCCCTGTATAGATTGCACCTGTTAGGTGATTGTATTTGGCGCTGGTTTTCCCTCCGGGGACTCCAGTAAGACCAGTTACACTCCTGTGCTATGTGCTGGCTGAACACTATCTCTTACATTTTTGGTCTGTTCTTGTAATTATCACATTTTCAGGCCGTAATTGATTATTTTTGCCTCATTTAATATTTTGTTGGACGGCGCTGCACCACAGATGGCCGAGCGGCCGACCCTCCTCTTCACGTTTTTTTTTGGTTTTAATTTATGTCTATTATTTCCAGGGAAAACAATAACCTAGAACAAATCTGCGGATCATAGCTATGAGGAGTCCGATGGAGTGGACTTTGTTGCAGCAAGTGTCAGGCCTATAGTCACCCCCTGCCCATAGTCGTGGCTGATACCCTGGGGTTGGATCGCATGTGCCATACTGAAATACTATAATAGTCTTATAGTCAGTGGACATGGATGGGTGTCGGATTATCAGAAGTTCTGGATTATCAGACTTTCTGGATTATTGGACTGTCTTCTCCTTCTGGTTTGAGGTCTTGTGCCGGTAGACATTGCTGGATTATCAGACTCCTCCATCTTTTGGCCAGAGTGTGGAGCGGTTAGAAGGAGTATCTCTTGATCTGGAGGACCTGTCCTGTCCTGCATTACATAGACAACCCATTTATATGAATGGACATGGTGTAATACTCTATTTCCCCAGGGGTGGCACTGCAGGAAAATTGAGTACTTCCCCACAGATTGCTTCTGATCACAGGAGGTCCCAAAAAAGAGACAATTCTTGACCAGTTTATGGTCAGGAGACCTTTCTAAGAAGTAAGGAGTGTCAGGAATAGGGAAACCCTTTAAATCCAGATATATTAAAGGAGTTGTCTAGTTTCCAGTATTGTTGGTCTATCTTTAAAAAAAGTAATTAATATGACACCTGGGACCCCCACAGATCAGTATCTCCAGGACAGCCTGGCTGCCCGCAATGTTTACATGCCGGGAAACTGTGCTGCTCGCTCTCCATACAAAGTGTAGCAGTGGGTACAGGTACTGGAGCCCCAGTAAAGTCTATGGGACAGCATTGCAGGGCCTAAATCCACAACTACACATCATACGGTGATTGGGCAGCTCAGCTACGGGCATGTAAACAATAGCGGGAGCCGCGCTGTCCTGCAACTGCTAATTCAGCGGGATAGTCCTGGATTCTGGGTGCTGTCCTGGGTGGTGGGTGACATGAGTTGAATACAATGGGGAGAGACATTCACTACCTGCCTCACTTACATCATGCCTTTTGCTCCCTGTAGCCTCTGGAAGCAGAGACAGAAGAGAACAGCAGGGGCTCGGGGCAAGAGGAGTATTAGTGTGTCTGTTTTTTTATCCACTAAACTACGGAGGCATCGGGAAAAGGACATTATACTGTGGGGCAACTGGAGGAGGACATTATACTGTGGGGTAACTGGAGGAGGACATTATACTGTGGGGCAACTGGAGGAGGACATTATTCTGTGGGGTAACTGAAGGAGGACATTATACTGTGGGGTAATTGGAGGAGGACATTATACTGTGGGGTAACTGGAGGAGGACATTATACTGTGGGGCAACTGGAGGAGGACATTATACTGTGGGGCAACTGGAGGAGGACATTATGCTGTGGGGTAACTGGAGGAGGACATTATACTTTGGGGAAACTGAAGGAGGACATTATACTGTGGGGAAACTGAAGGAGGACATTATACTGTGGGGAAACTGAAGGACATTATACTGTGGGGCAACTGGAGGGGGACATTATTCTGTGGGGTAACTGAAGGAGGACATTATACTGTGGGGCAACTGGAGGGGGACATTATTCTGTGGGGTAACTGAAGGAGGACATTATACTGTGGGGAAACTGAAGGAGGACATTATACTGTGGGGAAACTGAAGGAGGACATTATACTGTGGGGAAACTGAAGGAGAACATTATACTGTGGGGAAACTGAAGGACATTATACTGTGGGGCAACTGAAGGGGGACATTATTCTGTGGGGTAACTGGAGAAGGACATTATACTGTGGGGAAACTGAAGGGGGACATTATACTGTGGGGTAACTGGAGAAGGACATTATACTGTGGGGCAACTGGAAGAGGACATTATACTGTGGGGAAACTGATGGAGGACATTATACTGTGGGGCAACTGGAGGAGGACATTATACTGTGGGGAAACTGAAGGAGGACATTATACTGTGGGGCAACTGGAGAAGGACATTATACTGTGGGATAACTGGAGGAGGACATTATACTGTGGGATAACTGGAGGAGGACATTATACTGTGGGATAACTGGAGGGGAACATTATACTGTGGGACAACTGGAGGAGGACATTATGCTGTGGAGTAACTGGAGGGGGACATAATAGTGTAGGGCAACTGGAGGAGAACATTATACTGTGGGATAACTGGAGGAGGACATTATACTGTGGGATAACTGGAGGGGAACATTATACTGTGGGACAACTGGAGGAGGACATTATGCTGTGGAGTAACTGGAGGAGGACATAATAGTGTAGGGCAACTGAAGGGGGACATTATACTGTGGGGTAACTGGAGGAGGACATTATACTGTTGGGCAACTGAAGGGGGACATTATGCTGTGGGGTAACTGGTGGAGGACATTATACTGTTGGGCAACTGGAGGAGGACATTATTCTGTGGGGTAACTGAAGGAGGACATTATACTGTGGGGTAATTGGAGGAGGACATTATACTGTGGGGTAACTGGAGGAGGACATTATACTGTGGGGCAACTGGAGGAGGACATTATACTGTGGGGCAACTGGAGGAGCACATTATGCTGTGGGGTAACTGGAGGAGGACATTATACTTTGGGGAAACTGAAGGAGGACATTATACTGTGGGGAAACTGAAGGAGGACATTATACTGTGGGGAAACTGAAGGACATTATACTGTGGGGCAACTGGAGGGGGACATTATTCTGTGGGGTAACTGAAGGAGGACATTATACTGTGGGGCAACTGGAGGGGGACATTATTCTGTGGGGTAACTGAAGGAGGACATTATACTGTGGGGAAACTGAAGGAGGACATTATACTGTGGGGAAACTGAAGGAGGACATTATACTGTGGGGAAACTGAAGGAGAACATTATACTGTGGGGAAACTGAAGGACATTATACTGTGGGGCAACTGAAGGGGGACATTATTCTGTGGGGTAACTGGAGAAGGACATTATACTGTGGGGAAACTGAAGGGGGACATTATACTGTGGGGTAACTGGAGAAGGACATTATACTGTGGGGCAACTGGAAGAGGACATTATACTGTGGGGAAACTGATGGAGGACATTATACTGTGGGGCAACTGGAGGAGGACATTATACTGTGGGGAAACTGAAGGAGGACATTATACTGTGGGGCAACTGGAGAAGGACATTATACTGTGGGATAACTGGAGGAGGACATTATACTGTGGGATAACTGGAGGAGGACATTATACTGTGGGATAACTGGAGGGGAACATTATACTGTGGGACAACTGGAGGAGGACATTATGCTGTGGAGTAACTGGAGGGGGACATAATAGTGTAGGGCAACTGGAGGAGAACATTATACTGTGGGATAACTGGAGGAGGACATTATGCTGTGGAGTAACTGGAGGAGGACATAATAGTGTAGGGCAACTGAAGGGGGACATTATACTGTGGGGTAACTGGAGGAGAACATTATACTGTTGGGCAACTGAAGGGGGACATTATGCTGTGGGGTAACTGGTGGAGGACATTATACTGTTGGGCAACTGGAGGAGGACATTATTCTGTGGGGTAACTGAAGGAGGACATTATACTGTGGGGTAATTGGAGGAGGACATTATACTGTGGGGTAACTGGAGGAGGACATTATACTGTGGGGCAACTGGAGGAGGACATTATACTGTGGGGCAACTGGAGGAGCACATTATGCTGTGGGGTAACTGGAGGAGGACATTATACTTTGGGGAAACTGAAGGAGGACATTATACTGTGGGGAAACTGAAGGAGGACATTATACTGTGGGGAAACTGAAGGACATTATACTGTGGGGCAACTGGAGGGGGGACATTATTCTGTGGGGTAACTGAAGGAGGACATTATACTGTGGGGCAACTGGAGGGGGACATTATTCTGTGGGGTAACTGAAGGAGGACATTATACTGTGGGGAAACTGAAGGAGGACATTATACTGTGGGGAAACTGAAGGAGGACATTATACTGTGGGGAAACTGAAGGAGAACATTATACTGTGGGGAAACTGAAGGACATTATACTGTGGGGCAACTGAAGGGGGACATTATTCTGTGGGGTAACTGGAGAAGGACATTATACTGTGGGGAAACTGAAGGGGGACATTATACTGTGGGGTAACTGGAGAAGGACATTATACTGTGGGGCAACTGGAAGAGGACATTATACTGTGGGGAAACTGATGGAGGACATTATACTGTGGGGCAACTGGAGGAGGACATTATACTGTGGGGAAACTGAAGGAGGACATTATACTGTGGGGCAACTGGAGAAGGACATTATACTGTGGGATAACTGGAGGAGGACATTATACTGTGGGATAACTGGAGGAGGACATTATACTGTGGGATAACTGGAGGGGAACATTATACTGTGGGACAACTGGAGGAGGACATTATGCTGTGGAGTAACTGGAGGGGGACATAATAGTGTAGGGCAACTGGAGGAGAACATTATACTGTGGGATAACTGGAGGAGGACATTATACTGTGGGATAACTGGAGGGGAACATTATACTGTGGGACAACTGGAGGAGGACATTATGCTGTGGAGTAACTGGAGGAGGACATAATAGTGTAGGGCAACTGAAGGGGGACATTATACTGTGGGGTAACTGGAGGAGGACATTATACTGTTGGGCAACTGAAGGGGGACATTATGCTGTGGGGTAACTGGTGGAGGACATTATACTGTTGGGCAACTGGAGGAGGACATTATAATGTGGGGCAACTGAAGGGGGACATTATGCTGTGGGGTAACTGAAGAGGACATTATACTGTGGGATAACTGAAGGGGGACATTATACTGTGGGGCAACTGGTGGAAGACATACTGTTTGGCAACTGGAGGTGGGCATTATAATGTGGGGCAACTGAAGGGGGACATTATACTGTGGGCAACTGGAGGGGACATTATAAGGTTGGGGCCATGCTGTGTCAGGGCCACTATAGGGGCATTATATTGTGCAGGGGCAGAAAAAAAACATGGGCAGAGTCAAAGTAGAAGTGTGTGGGCTAAAGGTAGGCCTTACTATATGTCAGTTTGCCATAGTGCACATAATAGGTCCCGCATTTTGTCCCTCTTTCAGTCCTTTGAAGGTTGGGAGATATGCTTAAAGACAGCGACAATAACATATAGAAAGTGTATACATGTATCACATCACACAGTAATATAAGTGATACAGCACATTGTGTTGCTGCGGCAGAGACTGCTTTTTGGAAGGAGATACTTCACAGATGTCTCTGCAGGTTTTAAGCTCCTTCATAGAAGCGAGAAATCTTTCCTTCACTCTGAGCAAGCAGAGGTCCTGAAGACATCTTGGAACACAAAGTCTATTAAAAAAAAGTTGCAGAACGTTGTCAACATTAGAAAATCTTAAAATTTCTTAACCAAAAGCTCCCTGAACACGTTGTACGACCTGAGCCCGACCGCTCCATTGTAACAAGGCTGCACCATAAATATCTCAGACAGATAAGCGGTATATTTATGGAAACAGACGACAGAGGTTTTTACTGCCTGCGCCGCTCATCATCATCCCCACTCTCCTCCGGCTCTGAAATATTCCAGATTCCCAATGTTATGATGAATGTGCCTTGTGTGAAAATTACCAAAATGACATGATGACAAGAGCTGGAAAGTGTCATGGTGCAGAGGGAATCAGATCATCAGATTAGCGAGAAATCTCCAAAATAGAAACGGGGACGGAGTCCAGCGCAACAGCGAGGCAGCTCTCCATGGTGGCTGCGAATTAAAGGGACACTCCACTCTATTACCCATACTGAATGATCTTAGCCGAGCCGCAGGGTCTTCCGGCCTCTTGCTACTTGGGATTCCCGAATCTCAACGTCGAGAATAAATTTGGAGATTTGTAACGACTCATAGACTTGGCTCAGTCTGGACTTCTGGATACTTTGTATATTTCCACTTTTGCATCCAAGAACCGTAACTTTTTTGCAGGTCTTTTTACATTTTGTATACTGTTTTTCTCAATATATGTCATTTAGCATGTAATATATAATTTTTTTCCTGTGTTAGGGCAGTCTCTAGGGCTGTCCAGGGTCCTTTGTTAGACCCACAACTGTCCTTTAAAACTGCCATAACCTGTGATCACTATTACTGAATCTGAGGACCAGACAGTGACCTCAGGATATAAGACCATTGCCATGGTTGGAGTTGATAGGCCAATGTGCGTTCTGGGTTCTGTGTGAATGGTGCCGTAGGGAATTTTCCTACATTACAATATACAGTGCCTTGCGAAAGTATTCGGCCCCCTTGAACTTTTCAACCTTTTGCCACATTTCAGGCTTCAAACATAAAGATATAAAATTTTAATTTTTTGGTGAAGAATCAACAACAAGTAGGACACAATCGTGAAGTGGAACGAAATTTATTGGTTATTTTAAACTTTTGTAAAAATTAAAAACTGAAAAGTGGGGCGTGCAATATTATTCGGCCCCCTTAAGTTAATACTTTGTAGCGCCACCTTTTGCTGCGATTACAGCTACAAGTCGCTTGGGGTATGTCTCTATCAGTTTTGCACATGGAGAGACTGAAATTCTTGCCCATTCTTCCTTGGAAAACAGCTGGAGCTCAGTGAGGTTGGATGGAGAGCGTTTGTGAACAGCAGTTTTCAGCTCTTTCCACAGATTCTCGATTGGATTCAGGTCTGGACTTTGACTTGGCCATTCTAACACCTGGATACATTTATTTGTGAACCATTCCATTGTAGATTTTGCTTTATGTTTGGGATCATTGTCTTGTTGGAAGATAAATCTCCGTCCCAGTCTCAGGTCTTTTGCAGACTCCAACAGGTTTTCTTCCAGAATGGTCCTGTATTTGGCTCCATCCATCTTCCCATCAGTTTTAACCACCTTCCCTGTCCCTGCTAAAGAAAAGCAGGCCCAAACCATGATGCTGCCACCACCATGTGTGACAGTGGGGATGGTGTGTTCAGGGTGATGGGCTGTGTTGCATTTACGCCAAACATATCGTTTTGCATTGTGGCCAAAAAGTTGGATTTAGGTTCCATCTGAGCAGAGCACCTTCTTCCACATGTTTGGTGTCTCCCAGGTGGCTTTTTATGGATATCTTTGAGAAATGGCTTTCTTCTTGCCACTCTTCCATAAAGGTCAGATTTGTGCAGTGTACGACTGATTGTTGTCCTATGGACAGACTCTCCCACCTCAGCTGTAGATCTCTGCAGTTCATCCAGAGTGATCATGGGCCTCTTGGCTGCATCTCTGATCAGTCTTCTCCTTGTTTGAGATGAAAGTTTAGAGGGACGGCCGGGTCTTGGTAGATTTGCAGTGGTCTGATACTCCTTCCATTTCAATATGATCGCTTGCACAGTGCTCCTTGGGATGTTTAAAGTTTGGGAAATCTTTTTGTATCCAAATCCGGATTTAAACTTCTACACAACAGTATCACGGACCTGCCTGGTGTGTTCCTTGGTCTTCATGATGCTCTCTGCGCTTTAAACAGAACCCTGAGACTATCACAGAGCAGGTGCATTTATACGGAGACCTGATTACACACAGGTGGATTATATTTATCATCATCAGTCATTTAGGACAACATTGGATCATTCAGAGATCCTCACTGAACTTCTGGAGTGAGTTTGCTGCACTGAAAGTAAAGGGGCCGAATAATATTGCATTTTGAAGCAACAATATTTTATACCACTCACACCACGCCCTGTTGCTCCAAAGAGTTTTCTGTGTTTGTTGGTGTCCATCATGTAATGTGTCCCTAGTTTAATTCAATGCAGCAGGTATGGGGTCAGTAGGGTCAAGGGGCCACAACATACAAGCTATGGATATAGCCAGCCTCAGTGACCATAGGTAAAGAACTTTGTAAGTTACATGTTATTGTTCCACACGTTACTAAAAGATCAGCTACATGAATAATGTTCAACGTTTTTAGTAGAAAAAAATTTTCATAGATGACCTCAACAGCACCAACAAAATATCCGGGAGGCTGAGATCCAGTCAATGAATAATTAAAAATATTAAAAAACATAGGAATTAAAGGCTTTCTGGATCTCTACGATGTCTCGTAATTACTAACAATTCTGGGCAAGTGGCACAAACCTTGTGTAATCCAAACCATTTAGTCTGCACAAACACAGAACTCAATCCTGATGGACGCGGCTTTTTCATGCATACTTTAAGGATTAGCACTCGCGTCCTCATTGTGGAGACGTCGTTGCAATCTCTCGGGCTCCTTGTCATGTGCCGTAAATAGGATTCCAGCCATATATTAGTATTATATTAAAATTCCCATTTTATTAGTACGGCATGCCAGCGCCTCAGTGTTTTTGAGCCCCAGACGTTGAGAAATGTCTCTGGGTTTGAAATTAACCTGAAGTTCAACGTATTTTATGGACCAAGGTTTTAAACTTTCAGCTCTTGGACAGAACATAACTCTCGGCGATCAAGTGGATTTATGGCTCAGTGCTGTTCAGGGTCTGACAATATTTTTTACACAAGTTCTTTGGAAGAGGGAATGGACAAGATGGACAATTGTGTAGGGGCCTGTGAAGGTCAGAGAAGCTTCCAAGGTCTTAGTAAAGCCAAAAAGTATTGATCAAAAAGTTACACCATATTGTAACGTTCTGGAACTGCTTCCCATCATGACCTGTACATGTGCTATGTGGCTATATGGTCATATAGCCCTACAACAATGTAACAACAATGTGGTCAAGACAACTCAAGTAAACAGATGAACTATGTCGATAATGGACGATGTCATTGGTAGTTGTGCCCATCGTAGAGACAGGCTTTGCAACTTCTATGTCAGGCTTGTCTTTTTAATTTGGCTCCCTGGTCTACTACTATTGCTTAGACTATAACTGATCCCAGCAACACTTTCAGTCTCACTGGGCAAAATTGATGGGACACGGATTTTGTCTGTCCATTGTGCAGCCAATGAAGAACCAAGCAACAGGCAAGGAGTTTATTTTTCACACTGCAATGAAGAACTGACTCCTATGCGTGTTTTGTAGCCAGGGGTGTAGCTATAAGGGGAGTAGAGGTAGCAATCACTACCGGGCCCTGGAGCCTCAGGGGACTCAAAGGCCTCTCTACAAAATAATAAGACACCAGTATTATAGATAGCAAATGGTAGGCAGGTTCCCCAATGGATATTTTGTATTGACCCAGGAGCTTCAAGTTACGCTGTCTGTAGCCCTTACATCTCCACCTCTAAGCTAGGGTCGGGTAATTAATCAAAAATAACCAAAACCAAATTTGAACCCTGATAACCAAGGAGATTTTGTGCACGTCCGTAATTTCATTTAAGTCATTACAATATTCGTGAGGTTCTACCTGTAGTTTTGTTCAAATCGAAAACATCTGAAATGGAACTGCTATTATTAGAGTCTGGAGCCATACTCCCAAATATAAAAAGCGGAGGCCCTGTGGAGGTGTAAAAAATTAAAAAAAAGAAATTATACTCACCTTCTGTTACCTCTTTTGGGCCTTCTCACAGCATCCAGCACTCTCTCTCCACCTCCTCGGTGACGTCATGCACCCAGGTTCACTGCTGAGGCCTGTAATTGGGCGTCAGTGGTGACATGGGCCATTGCTCACCTCTTCTGGGCTCCGAAGGTTCTCTGTTCTCTTTGGGCTTTCTGACTGACTTCAGGGACCACTGAGGGCTGTGATTGGACCTCAGTGGTCATGTGACATTGTGGCGCATAGATTAAAGCATCACAACGCCATGTGACCTAATGTGGAGCTTAGTGTTAGCTACTAAAAAGGCTAACTCTACTTCCGCAAGTTATTACCCACCAGGGGTACCAGGAAGATCCCGTAACAATCCAGTACCCAAAAACATAGTGGCTGTATTATTAGGCTAGGATGGGACTATCACTAGATGGTTAGGTACTGCATTATGCCTGGCTCTTCCTGGTACCCCCTGAATACTAGCTTAAGTCAGCTTGTACACGTAATCGAAGAGGTAAGTTTTTAATGTACATTTCATAGTTTAGGGAAGTGTAGCATACTGGATGGAATGAGGGAAATAATTCCATAAGAAAGGGGAAGCAAAACTAGTCTTGTAAGTCAAATATAAGGAGGTTGCTAAGGAAGCAGAGATAAGGTTGTCATTGATAGAGGTTGTGTTAGAGTGTGGATGGGGTCATATATGAATTATAACAAGAAAAAAAAAGATTGGGGCAGAGATAGGCAGAGCTTTGTAGACTATGGTCAAAGCATGGGAACTATGGGAATTTTACTGACATTACCCTCAATTATATCTGTGCAGGAAACACACTAAACCATTTTTTCTCATTATGCTCCTATCCTCTCTGAATATATAAGGCTACACATGCCACCATTATCGTGCATGGGTCAATGAAAAACTGAACGGACCACACACAGATGTTAAGTATGTCATTCTTGTCTTTCTCACACCCTATCGCTTTAATGTATGAGACAGCTGCAAAATGAATAGGACCTGCTGTGAGTATTTTTGGCTCACTCCAATAACCCCTACTAGAATCTGTGAAAATCACAGCTATCCTTTGAAAAAACAGCGCAAAAACAAAAACTATGTTTGGGTGCATGAGGCCTAAGACATCAGGACCAGAGGAAAAATGAAAGGGTAATATGGAAACACATAGTTACAGTCAGAGAGAGGTGTGTACTTCTCTTTTAGTCATGTACAGGTGTATGCTACCACTGTACTAACATAAAAATACCTATACAGTACTGCAAGACAGTGACCATATAGTAGTCAAATACCGATTCTATAAAGGCATTCTGAAAAGTATTATCACATTGCAAACAATAAAAGACAAAACAGCACTGATCGGACACAAGCAGAATACATTAAAACCAGTCATTCACAACTGATTTCCTTTTCTTCTCCATCTGGCCCAGACAACCATGATGACTTCACCTGCAGTTTTCTGCCCCACCTCTTTGGCCCCTTACTTCTACAGCCTAATCCTACCTCTATAACAGCACAAATTGAAACCCCAAACCAGATCCCTAGATCAAGTAAGGCCTCAAATCAGACCTCTAAAGAAATTGATACCCCAGACCAAACCCTCTAAATTTATTCAGACCCATAAATTAAAGGGGTTCTACAGGTAGCTCCTGTAAACTTACTTCTTCCAGAGTTTTTAAGCACCATACCTAGGGGTTCCAGGCTGGTTCAAAGCCCAGGTCATGTGATTTGAACCAGCATCTGGCCCCCAAGTCTGTTCACCTGCTCCCTCATCTCCCATGTTCACAGGTTACCTGTGCTATAGGGGCTGGCTTTACATAGTCTGCCAACCCTCATAACACAAGTAACTACCTGTGTATATATGACAGATAGGAGAAGGTCCTGCCGGAACACTATGTCGACCTTTTCGTACCTATAGTACTCGAGAATATGAAGTAACTCGTCTTGTAGGATACTCTCATATAGCTCAGCATAGAGACCAGAAATCACAGACGGTGAGAGGAAACCACTTAAATTTAAAATATCACAGACAAAGGTCCCAAAATCAATGAATAAAATAAAATATAACTTTTATTCTGAACTATTAAAATATACCCTACACCTAGGGATGACGTCGACACATAAGATAAAAAGCCAAATAGAAACTAATCCTTCAATACTTCTATGAGGATAGCTTTCTCATAATAGCTGCCTATATAGTTCAGAATAAAAGTTATATTTTATTTTATTCCTTGATTTTGGGACCTTTGTCTGTGATACTCAGCATTGAGACCACCATCAATCCTGGTCAAATATCCAACGCCTTTGGCTGTGACAATCCCATATTATAAGGCTTCCTCCACCAAACTTGACAGTTCCTTCAATTTCTCGATCTGTTAGTCCACTTGACCCTTGTTTCTTCCACAAGCCTCCTCCACTGCTGTGTTTGTCACACCAGAACTGATAGACCTTGTGATAAGCCGACTCGGATATTGTGCCTGGACGTCCACCTCTTGGCTTTTGAATGGATGGACGGACACCATTTTGTATTCTTCCACCTGTCCTGGCTCTCACATGATGCAGTTTGGCAATTTTCTAGGCCCAGAGACCGCTATCGATGAGCTGGATGAGGCTGTTTCTCTTTTCTTGGGAAATCTTCATTGCTGATCCTCGATATGAACCAGTGACCTTTCGCTTGAGAATCTCCTAATAACACCCTGAGCTATAGGGAATGTGAGGACAGGTTGTCATTTGTAGTAGACAAGAAGAAAAAGATTTTTCCACCACCAGGAGCAAAACAGGAACAATGCGAAGAATCTGCAGAACTAATCATATGCTAAATAGTTACAAGTCACATTTATGTATGAGATAGCCAAGAGGATTGTCTATACAATGATCGGAGTCTCGCGTTCCAAGCTGTAATGGATGGTGAGCTATGGAGCCTGAAAGTCACAAGGTCGGAACATTGTTACCCTTTTGCTCATCCGTGTATACAGAGAGTCTCTGAAGAAGACCTCTAATCAGACCAAGAGACTATACTCCCTAAATTAATCGGACACCAAAGACGCCCTTTCCTAAAGTACAGGCAGTTTCTTAGATATTTACATTGGTCATCTATCCTGAGGACTCCACTGATCAGCTGATTTAAGGGATCATGACACATGAAAAACCTGCAGCCTCTTCACTGTATACCAGGCACAGTGTTGTGTATCGTATAGTAGTGTTTCCTTATATTGCATTCACCTGAATGAAACTGAACTGTAAAAGAACCACCAGACCTGTGGAAGTGACATCACACTCTCTAAAAAGAGGCTACAGCACAAATAGTATAAGAGTTCCACCACCCCTTCCATCAGCTGTGTGGCAGAAGAGCAGAGAGTTGGATCCTACGGATCGGAAATCCATTACCTCGTAATAAAAATCTCAGAGATTTCCTTTAATCAGGTCCTGAAATGTATTCA
Source organism: Leptodactylus fallax (assembly GCA_947044405.1). Taxonomy (NCBI): domain Eukaryota; kingdom Metazoa; phylum Chordata; class Amphibia; order Anura; family Leptodactylidae; genus Leptodactylus; species Leptodactylus fallax. The sequence goes on from CAMRHE010000418.1 coordinate 1,585,494, forward strand.
GAACAGACCTATAAATGAAATCAAATCCGTCTGCAGACAGGACGCCTAAATTATATCAAACCCAAGACCAGGACCCTAAACTAATTCAGATGCCAGACCAGACCCCTAAACTAATACAGACCCCAGACCAGACCTCTAAACTAATACAGACCCCAGACCAGACCTCTAAACTAATACAGACTCCAGACCAGACCCCTAAACTAATACAGACCCCAGACCAGACCCCTAAACTAATACAGACCCCAGACCAGACATCTAAACTAATACAGACCCCAGACCACACCCCTAAACTAATACAGACCCCAGACCAGACCTCTAAACTAATACAGACCCCAGACCAGACCGCTAAAATAATACATACCCCAGACCAGACCCCTAAACTAATACAGACCCCAGACCAGACCCCTAAACTAATACAGACTCCAGACCAGACCCCTAAACTAATACAGACCCCAGACCAGACCCCTAAACAATACAGACCCCTAAACTAATATAGACCCCAGACCAGACCTCTAAACGTATACAGACCCCAGACTAGACCTCCTAAACTAATACAGACCCCAGACCAGACCTGTAAACTAATACAGACCCCAGACCAGACCTCTAAACTAATACAAACCCCAGACCAGACCTCTAAACTAATGCAGACCCCAGACCAGACCTCTAAACTAATAAAGACCCCAGACCAGATCCCTAATCTAATACAGACCTCAGACAAGACCTCTAAACTAATACAGACCCCAGACCACACCCCTAAACTAATACAGACCCCAGACCAGACCCCTAAACTAATACAGACCCCAGACCAGACCTCTAACCTAATATAGACCCCAGACCAGACCGCTAAAATAATACAGACCCCAGACCAGACCCCTAAACTAATACAGACCCCAGACCAGACCCCCTAAACTAATACAGACCTCAGACCAGACCTCTAAACTAATACAGACCCCAGACCAGACCATATAAACTAATACAGACCCCAGACCAGACCCCTAAACTAATACAGACCCCAGACCAGACCCCGAAACTAATACAGACCTCAGACCAGACCTCTAAACTAATACAGACCCCAGACCAGACCATCTAAACTAATACAGACCCCAGACCAGACCCCTAAACTAACACAGACCTCAGACCAGACCTCTAAACTAATACAGACCGCAGACCAGACCCCTAAACTAATACAGACCCCAGACCAGACCCCTAAACTAATACAGACCCCAGACCAGACCCCTAAACTAATACAGACCCCAGACCAGACATCTAAACTAATACAGATCCCAGAGCAGACTCATAAACTAATACAGACCCCAGACCAGACATCTAAACTAATACATATCCCAGACCAGACATCTAAACTAATACAGACCCCAGACCAGACCTCTAAACTAATACAGACCCCAGACCAGATCCCTAATCTAATACAGACCTCAGACCAGACCTCTAAACTAATACAGACCCCAGACCACACCCCTAAACTAATACAGATCCCAGAGAAGACTCCTAAACTAATACACACCCCAGACCAGACATCTAAACTAATACAGATCTCAGAGCAGACTCCTAAATTAATACAGACCCCAGACCAGACTCCTCAACTAATACATACCCCAGACCAGACATATAAACTAATACGGATCCCAGAGCAGACTCCTAAACTAATACAGACCCCCTACCAGACCCCTAAACTAATACAGACACCAGACCAGACCTCCTAGACTAATACCGACCCCAAACCAGACCTCTAAACTAATACCGACCCCAGACCAGACCTCTAAACTAATAAAGACCCCAGACCAGACCTCTAAACTAATACCGACCCCAGACCAGGCCCCTAAACTAATACAGACCCAAAGAACTGACCCCTAAACTAATACAGACTCCATACAAGACACATAAACTAATACAGAACCCAGACCAAACCTATAAATTAATACAGACCCCAGACCAGACATCTAAACTAAAACAGACCCCAGACCAGACCTCTAAACTAATACAGACCCCAGACCAGACCCCTAAACTAATACAGACCCCAGACCAGACCCCTAAACTAATACAAACCCCAGACCCCTAAACTAATACATAGCCCTGACCAGACCCCTAAACTAATACAAACCCCAGACCCCAGACCCCTAAACTAATACAGACCCCAGACCAGACCGCTAAAATAATACAGACCCCAGACCAGACCCTTAACTAATACAGACCCCAGACCAGACCTCCTAGACTAATACAGACCCCAGACCAGACCGCTAAACTAACACAGATGCTAGACCAGACCCCTAAACTAATACAGACCCCAGACCAGACTTCTAAACTAATACAGACCCCAGACCAGACCCCTAAACTAATACAGACCCCAGACCAGACCCCTAAACTAATACAAACCCCAGACCCCTAAACTAATACATAGCCCTGACCAGACCCCTAAACTAATACAAACCCCAGACCCCAGACCCCTAAACTAATACAGACCCCAGACCAGACCGCTAAAATAATACAGACCCCAGACCAGACCCTTAACTAATACAGACCCCAGACCAGACCTCCTAGACTAATACAGACCCCAGACCAGACCGCTAAACTAACACAGACCCCAGACCAGACCCCTAAACTAATACAGACCCCAGACCAGACTTCTAAACTAATACAGACCCCAGACCAGACCCCTAAACTAATACAGACCCCAGACCAGACCCCTAAACTAAAACAGAACCCAGACCAGACCCCTAAACTAATACAGACCCCAGACCAGACCCCTACACTAATACAGACCCCAGACCAGACCTCTAAACTAATACAGACCCCAGACCAGACCCCTAAACTAATACAGACCTCAGACCAGACCTCTAAACTAATACAGACCCCAGACCAGACCCCTAAACTAATACAGACCCCAGACCAGAGCCCTAAACTAATACAGACCCCAGACTAGACATCTAAACTAATACAGACCCCAGACCAGACCCCTAAACTAATACAGACCCCAGACCAGACCCCTAAACTAATACAGACCCCAGACCAGACATCTAAACTAATACAGATCCCAGAGCAGACTCCTAAACTAATACAGACCCCAGAACAGACATCTAAACTAATACATATCCCAGACCAGACATCTAAACTAATACAGACCCCAGTCCAGACCTCTAAACTAATACAGACCCCAGACCAGATCCCTAATCTAATACAGACCTCAGACCAGACCTCTAAACTAATACAGACCCCAGACCACACCCCTAAACTAATACAGATCTCAGAGCAGACTCCTAAATTAATACAGACCCCAGACCAGACTCCTAAACTAATACATACCCCAGACCAGACATCTAAACTAATACGGATCCCAGAGCAGACTCCTAAACTAATACAGACCCCCTACCAGACCCCTAAACTAATACAGACACCAGACCAGACCTCCTAGACTAATACCGACCCCAAACCAGACCTCTAAACTAATACCGACCCCAGACCAGACCTCTAAACTAATAAAGACCCCAGACCAGACCTCTAAACTAATACCGACCCCAGACCAGGCCCCTAAACTAATACAGACCCCCAGAACTGACCCCTAAACTAATACAGACTCCATACAAGACACATAAACTAATACAGATCCCAGACCAAACCTATAAATTAATACAGACCCCAGACCAGACATCTAAACTAAAACAGACCCCAGACCAGACCTCTAAACTAATACAGACCCCAGACCAGACCCCTAAACTAATACAGACCCCAGACCAGACCCCTAAACTAATACAAACCCCAGACCCCTAAACTAATACATAGCCCTGACCAGACCCCTAAACTAATACAAACCCCAGACCCCAGACCCCTAAACTAATACAGACCCCAGACCAGACCGCTAAAATAATACAGACCCCAGACCAGACCCTTAACTAATACAGACCCCAGACCAGACCTCCTAGACTAATACAGACCCCAGACCAGACCGCTAAACTAACACAGATGCTAGACCAGACCCCTAAACTAATACAGACCCCAGACCAGACTTCTAAACTAATACAGACCCCAGACCAGACTCCTAAACTAATACAGACCCCAGACCAGACCCCTAAACTAATACAGAACCCAGACCAGACCCCTAAACTAATACAGACCCCAGACCAGACCCCTAAACTAATACAGACCCCAGACCAGACCTCTAAACTAATACAGACCCCAGACCAGACCATCTAAACTAATACAGACCCCAGACCAGACCCCTAAACTAATACAGACCTCAGACCAGACCTCTAAACTAATACAGACCGCAGACCAGACCCCTAAACTAATACAGACCCCAGACCAGAGCCCTAAACTAATACAGACCCCAGACCAGACATCTAAACTAATACAGACCCCAGACCAGACCCCTAAACTAATACAGACCCCAGATCAGACCCCTAAACTAATACAGACCCCAGACCAGACATCTAAACTAATACAGATCCCAGAGCAGACTCCTAAACTAATACAGACCCCAGACCAGACATCTAAACTAATACATATCCCAGACCAGACATCTAAACTAATACAGACCCCAAACCAGACCTCTAAACTAATACAGACCCCAGACCAGATCCCTAATCTAATACAGACCTCAGACCAGACCTCTAAACTAATACAGACCCCAGACCACACCCCTAAACTAATACAGATCCCAGAGCAGACTCCTAAATTAATACAGACCCCAGACCAGACATCTAAACTAATACAGATCTCAGAGCAGACTCCTAAATTAATACAGACCCCAGACCAGACTCCTAAACTAATACATACCCCAGACCAGACATCTAAACTAATACGGATCCCAGAGCAGACTCCTAAACTAATACAGACCCCCTACCAGACCCCTAAACTAATACAGACACCAGACCAGACCTCCTAGACTAATACCGACCCCAAACCAGACCTCTAAACTAATACCGACCCCAGACCAGACCTCTAAACTAATACCGACCCCAGACCAGACCTCTAAACTAATACCGACCCCAGACCAGGCCCCTAAACTAAAACAGACCCCCAGAACTGACCCCTAAACTAATACAGACTCCATACAAGACACCTAAACTAATACAGACCCCAGACCAAACCTATAAATTAATACAGACCCCAGACCAGACATCTAAACTAAAACAGACCCCAGACCAGACCTCTAAACTAATACAGACCCCAGACCAGACCCCTAAACTAATACAGACCCCAGACCAGACCCCTAAACTAATACAAACCCCAGACCCCTAAACTAATACATAGCCCTGACCAGACCCCTAAACTAATACAAACCCCAGACCCCAGACCCCTAAACTAATACAGACCCCAGACCAGACCGCTAAAATAATACAGACCCCAGACCAGACCCTTAACTAATACAGACCCCAGACCAGACCTCCTAGACTAATACAGACCCCAGACCAGACCGCTAAACTAACACAGATGCTAGACCAGACCCCTAAACTAATACAGACCCCAGACCAGACTTCTAAACTAATACAGACCCCAGACCAGACCCCTAAACTAATACAGACCCCAGACCAGACCCCTAAACTAATACAGAACCCAGACCAGACCCCTAAACTAATACAGACCCCAGACCAGACCCCTAAACTAATACAGACCCCAGACCAGACCTCTAAACTAATACAGACCCCAGACCAGACCTCTAAACTAATACAAACCCCAGACCAGACCCTTAAACTAATACAGACCCCAGACCAGAGCCCTAAACTAATACAGACCTCGGAACAGAGATGGTAGTATTATAGTAGTTATATTCTTGTACATAGGAGATAGTATTATAGTAGTTATATTCTTGTACATAGGAGCAGTATTATAGTAGTTATATTCTTGTACATAGGAGCAGTATTATAGTAGTTATATTCTTGTACATAGTGGGTAGTATTATAGTAGTTATATTCTTGTACATAAGAGCAGTATTATAGCGGTTAAATTCTGGGGTATAGGGGGTGGTATTATAGTGGTTATATTCTTGTATATAGGGGGGGTATTAAAGTAGTTATATTCTTGTACATAAGAGTAGTATTATAGTAGTTATATTCTTCTACATAGGAGCAGTATTATAGTAGTTATATTCTTGTACATAGGAGTAGTATTATAGTAGTTATATTCTTGTACATAGCAGTAGTATTATAGTAGTTATATTCTTGTACATAGGAGCAGTATTATAGCAGTTATATTCTTGTACATAGGGGGCAGTATTATAGCAGTTATATTCTTGTACATAGGAGCAGTATTATAGCAGTTATATTCTTGTACATAGGGGCAGTATTATAGTAGTGATATTCTTGTACATAGGAGCAGTATTATAGTAGTTATATTCTTGTACATAGGAGCAGTATTATAGTAGTTATATTCTTGTACATAAGAGTAGTATTATAGTAGTTATATTCTTGTACATAAGAGCAGTATTATAGCAGTTATATTCTTGTACATAGGAGGTAGTATTATAGTAGTTATATTCTTGTACATAGGAGCAGTATTATAGTAGTTATATTCTTGTACATAGGAGTAGTATTATAGTAGTTATATTCTTGTACATAGGAGCAGTATTATAGCAGTTATATTCTTGTACATAGGGGGCAGTATTATAGTAGTTATATTCTTGTACATAGGAGCAGTATTATAGCAGTTATATTCTTGTACATAGGGGCAGTATTATAGTAGTGATATTCTTGTACATAGGAGCAGTATCATAGTAGTTATATTCTTGTACATAGGAGCAGTATTATAGTAGTTATATTCTTGTACATAAGAGTAGTATTATAGTAGTTATATTCTTGTACATAAGAGCAGTATTATAGTAGTTATATTCTTGTACATAGGAGCAGTATTATAGTAGTTATATACTTGTACATAGGAGCGGTATTATAGTAGTTATATTCTTGTACATAGGAGGCAGTATTATAGTAGTTATATTCTTATACATAGGAGCAGTATTATAGTAGTTATATTCTTGTACATAGGAGCAGTATTATAGTAGTTATATTCTTGTACATAGGAGCAGTATTATAGTAGTTATATTCTTGTACATAGGAGCAGTATTATAGTAGTGATATTCTTGTACATAGGAGCAGTATTATAGTAGTTATATTCTTGTACATAGGAGCAGTATTATAGTAGTTATATTCTTGTACATAAGAGTAGTATTATAGTAGTTATATTCTTGTACATAGGAGCAGTATTATAGTAGTTATATTCTTGTACATAGGAGCAGTATTATAGCAGTTATATTCTTGTACATAGGGGGCAGTATTATAGTAGTTATATTCTTGTACATAGGAGCAGTATTATAGCAGTTATATTCTTGTACATAGGGGGCAGTATTATAGTAGTTATATTCTTGTACATAGGAGCAGTATTATAGTAGTGATATTCTTGTACATAGGAGCAGTATTATAGTAGTTATATTCTTGTACATAGAGGCAGTATTATAGTAGTTATATTCTTGTACATAGGAGCAGTATTATAGTAGTTATATTCTTGTACATAGGAGTAGTATTATTGTAGTTATATTCTTGTACATAGTAGCATTATTATAGTAGTTATATTCTTGTACATAGGAGGTAGTATTATAGTAGTTCTATTCTTTTACATAGGATCAGTATTATAGTAGTTATATTCTTGTACATAGGAGCAGTATTATAGTAGTTATATTCTTGTACATAGAGGCAGTATTATAGTAGTTATATTCTTGTACATAGGAGCAGTATTATAGTAGTTATATTCTGGTACATAGGAGTTAGTATTATAGTAGTTATATTCTTGTACATAAGATCAGTATTATAGTAGTTATATTCTTGTACATAGGAGCAGTATTATAGCAGTTATATTCTTGTACATAGGGGGCAGTATTATAGTAGTTATATTCTTGTACATAGGAGCAGTATTATAGCAGTTATATTCTTGTACATAGGGGGCAGTATTATAGTAGTTATATTCTTGTACATAGGAGCAGTATTATAGTAGTGATATTCTTGTACATAGGAGCAGTATTATAGTAGTTATATTCTTGTACATAAGAGTAGTATTATAGTAGTTATATTCTTGTACATAAGAGCAGTATTATAGCAGTTATATTCTTGTACATAGGAGGTAGTATTATAGTAGTTATATTCTTGTACATAGGAGCAGTATTATAGTAGTTATATTCTTGTACATGAGGAGTAGTATTATAGTAGTTATATTCTTGTACATAGGAGCAGTATTATAGCAATTATATTCTTGTACATAGGGGGCAGTATTATAGTAGTTATATTCTTGTACATAGGAGCAGTATTATAGCAGTTATATTCTTGTACATAGGGGCAGTATTATAGTAGTGATATTCTTGTACATAGGAGCAGTATTATTAGTTATATTCTTGTACATAGGAGCAGTATTATAGTAGTTATATTCTTGTACATAAGAGTAGTATTATAGTAGTTATATTCTTGTACATAAGAGCAGTATTATAGTAGTTATATTCTTGTACATAGGAGCAATATTATAGTAGTTATATTCTTGTACATAGGAGCGGTATTATAGTAGTTATATTCTTGTACATAGGAGGCAGTATTTCAGTAGTTATATTCTTATACATAGGAGCAGTATTATAGTAGTTATATTCTTGTACATAGGAGCAATATTATAGTAGTTATATTCTTGTACATAGGAGCAGTATTATAGTAGTTATATTCTTGTACATAGGAGCAGTATTATAGTAGTGATATTCTTGTACATAGGAGCAGTATTATAGTAGTTATATTCTTGTACATAGGAGCAGTATTATAGTAGTTATATTCTTGTACATAAGAGTAGTATTATAGTAGTTATATTCTTGTACATAGGAGCAGTATTATAGTAGTTATATTCTTGTACATAGGAGCAGTATTATAGCAGTTATATTCTTGTACATAGGGGGCAGTATTATAGTAGTTATATTCTTGTACATAGGAGGTAATATTATAGCAGTTATATTCTTCTACATAGGATCAGTATTATAGTAGTTATATTCTTGTACATAGGAGCAGTATTATAGTAGTGATATTCTTGTACATAGGAGCAGTATTATAGTAGTTATATTCTTGTACATAGAGGCAGTATTATAGTAGTTATATTCTTGTACATAGGAGCAGTATTATAGTAGTTATATTCTTGTACATAGGAGTAGTATTATTGTAGTTATATTCTTGTACATAGTAGCATTATTATAGTAGTTATATTCTTGTACATAGGAGGTAGTATTATAGTAGTTATATTCTTGTACATAGGATCAGTATTATAGTAGTTATATTCTTGTACATAGGAGGTAGTATTATAGTAGTTATATTCTTGTACATAGAGGCGGGAGTATTATAGTACTTATATTCTTGTACATAGGAGCAGTATTAT